>JAUMHM010086649.1:0-10830 GCA_032362435.1 Melikaiella ostensackeni
ATCACGACAACGCACCGGCTCACACCTCCGCAATCGCAATGGCAAAAATACACGAACTGGGCTTCGAATTGATTCCTTATCCACTCTAATCTCCAGACTTGGGTCCGTGCGACTTCTTTCTGTTCCTCAGCTTGAATATTTCAATTTTTTTCAGCTTTAAAGATTTCACTTTTTTTTTACTGTTTTTGGATGTCAACCCACAAATTTTTTTCCCTCAGCTCAAACGATTTGACTAATTTGACCATTTTCACTCTGCCCTAGTGCATACACTTAAATGCACACTATACATTTTACCTTACACATTTGGTCGCTGACACAATGGAAGTAATTCGTACCTCAAATTGGTATTTGATATTCAATTTCTTTAAGACTGCTATTAGGTATCTAAGTCATTTTGATTCAAGAATCTTCATTATGCCGTTTTATTCTCGGTAAGACGACTAAGTAGGCAGATTAGAGGCCTTACTAATAGTTGCTTAATTTTACTATTAAGGCCATGTGATACTAACCTCAAAATAATTTTTCGACATATTTTTGGCAACAACTCACGTGTATACGAATTGAGATATCCAGTTGCAAATTTGGGAAATCAAATGGAAGGCACTTATTAATGTTTTCATACTCCTAAATTTCTGGAAATCCAAAATGAAAATTTCAACAATTTTACGAAAAAAAAACTTTCACTGGGATTTCCAGAACTTAAGTAGTATACAAACGTTTATTAGTACCTTTTAATTAATTCCTGAAAATGTCAACTCGATATCACCGTCCGTATGGACGTGAGTTGTTGCGAAAGATATGTCCGAAAATTATTTTGAGGCTAGTATCACGTGACCTCAAAAAATTATTACACTCCAAATAATAGTAAAATTTAATTATAAGTGATCTACGGCTCTAATATCTCAATGAAGAAAAAGGGTTTTCGTTGGACAGCTAACACACTGACTCTTATCTTAAATTGTGAATTTATTCAAACATAAAAATGAAAAAGATAGTAGTCTGTGAAATTCTAAAGGAATTTAAAGGTGTACATTTTCGACTTACCCTAACTTAAGACTATCGCCACACTTCGCTCACGAACTTATTAGCTTTACACCTTTCCCTGTAACGCCGCACTTTGGAGAGAACTACACTGGGCCCGATTCGCCGTTTCTATTCTGGGTGCACTAAGCTGAATTGTCGAATCGACACTTCCAACGCGGGGAAAACGATTTCTACTGATTTCAATTCAAGTAGTTACGCTTCTGTACGTATTTGTGTCACTTAAATTCGTTCCCTGTCTTTCGTCGACTAAAGATCAGTTGAAAGTCTTACATTCTCGTAGGTCTGCCTGCGAGAGTCAATTAAATCTGTCAAATTAGGTCCGATGAGGTCGTCATTCGATGTCGCCCCGGTACGCCCTGAAAAGAAATACCAACTAAATACCGTTTGCAGACTAGATTCAAACAAGGTTTAGTATTTTTCTAGTATGTACCCATTGTCCCCTCATATTTATACCTGTCTTACTGTTAGGGTGAAAAGGACGGAGAGCTTCTAGGGAGCATAATATGACTGTTTAAGAGGGTTTCAGACAGGCCTATACCTTTTTAGTTGATATTCCTTTTCACGACGGACGCTTATATTTCTCCTTTAAAATTCGCATCAAATAACATTGGGTCTATTTTCGTCGATTTCATAAATCATTCTAAAAACTGCTCAATTTTGAAGTGGGCTGTACGTAGTGAACATCCCAAAAACAAATATACCTTAACTTCACTCCGGAGTGAGTTTGTACGTCAGTATATGTAAGTATTATCATGTGTGTATTATAATGTGCTTCTTGCGGGCGATATATTTTGTGCAGGGCGTTATTTAATTTGTTTTCTCTAGAGAAACACAGCAAATTTACGACTAAAATTGGTCAACTGAAATCGCAGTTATGGCATATCAAAAAAATGTACCAAAAAGTCGTAGCGCTACGACGCGACATTCCCTGCAGGGCGTTACATTTTATATTTCTCGAAAAATAATGGCATGGCAGTCCCACGAGAAAACTTATAGAACTTATTGAATACATCCCTATAGTCAACAAAAATGAAAAAAATGAAAAAGGGAGTTTTTCAAAAAACATATTTAAATATCCAAAATATTTTGAATTGAAAAAAATGAAAAGTACATTACAAAACAAACAATTCCTGATTCAAAAAACTAAAACTTAGTTAGTAGACCAACCGGTATAATAAAAATATTGAAAATTTTGCTTTGAGTGTTACAAAAGCATGACATTTGGCGTGAAGATTATTAACAAAATGGTTAGGTACCGTTTTTCACCATTTTTCAGTGATAATATCATAAGACAGAGAATTTAATCTTTCATTTCATCATTTTTGCAAAATTTTCGAAAATTATTGTTTTTTTTCAATAATTGAAAAGGGGTAATGGAACATTTTTAAGATCTTTTAACGAAGAACAACTTTTCTGCGTAAACTTTTTTTGTATCGGGTATTTTTTAAGGGGGTCTTCCACGTTCGGGTCGAAATTTCGAGCCTGTCTTTGAGAATTTCTTGCGAAGGAACTACACATGATAATTAAAAAACGGGATTTTGCCTTGTATTGATACATCCTTCTCCTTTCAAAATATCAGTTTGAAAGAAAAAATAATTTTCACACCCGCGTGCTTGGAGCGCCCTTGACGCCGCCTCTGAAAAAACGTCACAGTCAAACGGGTGGTAAGACTTCGGCCATTCAGGTTGCCCGAAATACTTCTATTCGAAGTCTTACCAGGAAGGTGAAAAAACATGACTTTTGGGAAAACACGTTTAAACATAAATGACGGAATAAAACATGTTCGGAGAAACTTACGATTCAATCGGCTATACCAGCGCCGTAGAGTTTACCTTTCTCGTGACGGAGATGTTCCTGATTCGCCACTAGCTTCTCCCTTTGTTGGATCCTGGCCCTTTTAGCTGCGTCACTGACCCTCCGCTCCGGGCGGTAGATGCACGTTACCCGTCCAGCCAAGGAGCGCAAACCTCTGCTTCTGGTCCCGTGTTGATTCCCAAGACGTTTATAGTCATGAGTATCGCTGCGTATCCCTCGTTGAAAATTATTACAGCGATATGAATAGCAGTTTCGACCATCTCCGTTCCCGGATGTAAGTGCTTCGGTGCCAAGATCCAATTGCAGCTGTTCACAGACTCGTTGCCGTTCTGTGTGTGTGCGCCCAAACACCGTTCCAATAAAGCGTCAGATGATAAGTCCTCATGAATGGGTTTCATTAGTTCGACAATCGAGGGATTGAGGGGGATCCTGTCGTCCGTGAAAGTCGTCAAAGTCCCGGTTGTCTCCGCCCGAAGCTACATACATCAACTGTCTTTGCCTGGGGGGCACTTGGAGTGTTTGGGTTTTTTGTCAGATGAACTGCAGAGATTTAAAGATGCCCAAATTGCCGTTTTCATGTTTTCAATTGAATAAAAGTTTCGACGGATTGCTAGGCCATAGAATTTTGTTAACTCCCCGATGAGTTTGTCGGTGAGTTTACCCTTTCCCCTACCTCCAATACCTTTGTTTGCTTTTTTCAAGTTTCTAAGTCTTGTCCTCCATTCTTTTTTCTACAGGACCCACACATTCCTTCTTTTCTACGATTATTTCATCACCGTGCAGTTTGAAAGACAGGATTCTCTTAAAAGTTTCACTGTCTCCGTCGCCGATGTATCGTCCATATTTCATGCCATGATTCGTAACTGATCTTTGAAACATTTCGGTAATTCCGTCTATTTCCATTTTTTCCCACGCTCCCCGTGTGATTAATGTAGCAGTTCTCCTTATGTTCTTCGTACCAAATTTCGAATTCTTCAATATTTTTCGCTCTCAAAGTTTTTGTGTTACTGCACATTTGGCAAAAACTAGATTTAAGAATCGCATCAACTACGTTTCCACTGAACCTTTCGATGAGAGTGGAAACGTCATATAAAGAAGTAAATCTCCGCTTCTTCTACGTACCGTCCCCCGAAACAGTCAAATGATCAACCTTTCCGGGCACTGCATTTAATTTTTTCTCGTCGTCCACGGCTATCCCCAACACGGTCACGTATACGACAGAAGCGGCGTTACTGATTTTTTCGAGGAACGCGTAATACGTATCGTTCGCTAGTCCACTACAAATTTCCATTAGCCTACAGAATTTATTAATCCCTTCAAGTCCAATACCCAGAAAACGAAACACAAACACTAATCGGTGGTTAATTTCATGAGCGCGATTGATTTGTGAATTCGAATTTACAGATTTATCTTCGCACTTGTTGCACTGCATAAGGTGTGTGAATTCCAAACCTCGTTTTTTAGCTTAGGAAAACTTGACTTTCCTGTGGAACTTTTTGCATACAAGGTTTTCAGAAATCGCCGTAAAAACTCAGGTTAATTCGAAAATGCAATAACTGAATCCAGGAGTTGTTGCAGGTTCTACTGACCATTTGCCCTTCAGTATTTTCGCCGACGTGCTGACGTACGATGTCTCCTTCTCCGCGAAAAAAGGGTTGGGCGACTGCATTTTTTTGCACGACCAGCGACACGACTGTAGCGCTTTTTTCGCACTTCCTTTTGATTAATTTTTTGCAAAACACTTCGAAAAACAGCGATCTCGTAACTTCGCAAGGACCGAGATGATTTCGACTTGAAATTCGGTTTTCTGCAGAGTTTTATTGGAAAGGGCGACGGCGCGACCACCTGTCATGAAGACGCATGAAATGACCGCGAGCGGTCGTGAAGGACGTTCTATCACTCGTTAACTAAAGTGTATTCCCCACTATCCTTCATCGGGCACATTTCTGATAACTTCTAGATTCGAAATATGCAAAAGAAATCGATTTTTCAAAATCTCGAATGTGGAATACCCCCTTGAAGAAAATGAGAATTTTTGATTTTCAGGAAAATCGCCGCCTTTTTGTTAATTTTCAACTTTAAAATTTCGAAAAAATTGTTGACGCCTGATTTCACAAGTGTGTCTAATGCCTGAGACCCCACACGCCAAATTTTATGTTTCGTAACAATTAGGGCAAAACTTAAGTGTACTGCTTGAACTAAATGAACTGGAATACCTATGTTTGTTTTTGTCAAGTTATTATGTAACATTTCTGTCACTATCTTTATCATAACAAGGAGTATGTTGATATTAAAGTCGAATTCCGCGTGGGCAGTCGTGGGGGAGTGGGTTACTCACTCCTTCAAAGTTGTAAAAAAAAATATAAAAATAAGTTTTTATTTTATTTTATTCTAGTTCTTTTTTTATCCAACAGTTGTAGACCAATTGCAGCATAACTTATCTTAAGAATTAAGTCAATAATCGCAGGCATTTCTTACTCGTATCTAGTACGGCATGCATTAACAAAATCAGCGTAAAAAAAGAATTGTTGAGAAAAAAGAGTGGTAATTGTTTGATTGTGGTTCTAGACATAAGCCTTGATAGCGGTATTGAGGTTTTTTAACAACATGTTGACATGTGTAATAAGATGATTCTTTTTTCTGAGCTATAGTGTCCGGAGAATGTATGTGGCCATTGAGATAAATGGCATATTCTCAATGATAGCTTTAATGATTATAATTATTTCAGGTACGGCACCCATGGTAGAACTTACATCTATTCAACCGGTAACAATTCTTGACATTGAGGCTATGAGTACACCCCCACCACCTTTATCAAGTCTGTCATCCCTATAGTCGTAAAGAATATTTGTATAAAAAAAAATTGACGATGATTACTGGGGGCTTTAGCCTAGTTTTAGAAAAATTTTTTAAAAAATCATGGTTCAAAGTATCTGGAGACGTAACTAACAAGCTTAATTTAGTGTTGATTCCCCGGAGATTTAGATAATAAAAACATATGGTATGACAAGCTTACATGAACTACATGTGTGTGAGCAATACCTAAAGTGATTGCATGTGTTGAGTGGAGTTGGCTGCTTGCTGAGGTGCTGGACGCGTAGTGCGAGGCTTTGACAGAATTACCTTTGGTCCTCCTAGATGATTTACAAGATTCAGATTCTGCTCTCCGCCAGCACGACGATTCCGCATAATTTTTTTCATCTTGCTGTTACGTGTTCGTTGTACCAGAGTGCGATCTTGTTGTAATTAGATAATTTAGAAACTTTTTATTTTCTTTAATCTAGTTTAATTTAAACAGTTGATTACACTCTCGGACTTGGAATGCGATTACCTAAATGCGCAACAATGTTGTTCGAGACTGAACGTGGTAAGAATTCTAACTTACCATATTCATTTATAAAGTAATAATGCTTGATCTCTTTATTTTTAATAACTGATTCAAGTAATAATTTCTCGCAGTGGGTTATGCCGAAACTAGTAGCACATTCACTCTTACTTATAATACTGTTCATTTTCGGACAGTGGGGTTTGAGTGCACTAAATTTCCCAATGACAGTCTGGCTATTTTACGAATACTTTTATGTACCCAGTGGAAATATGGGTGTCTACGATCCCACAGAAATTCATAATCGTGGGCTACTAAAAAAGCACACTCGTGACTGTCTCATATTTCTGGGATATTATCTAATACTCTTCTTTATATATTTGTACTGGTAAGTAAAGCTGGATAAAAGAGTTAATCATTTTAATATTATTTATCGGTATTTAATATTATACTGTTGTCAATTAACTCTGTTTTATTTTCATTACAGCCTAATCGTTACATTATTGAAAGGAGATCCAATAAATAGAAAAGACGATGACATGATTGAATTCTAGGATCTTACACGTTCTTTCCTCATTCTTGAGGCTTTTCTATTGTGCGTAAAAATTGTATATGTATTTGATTATTTATCATCATCCCTTTCCTTGATTAAATGAGAGAACAGAACTGTACAGTTATGACACGGCTGGTTTTATAATTAAATTTCCTTTCATGATACGAGCAAGTATTCCTTTGTGTCTATTTTGTAGGAATTATATTTATTCTTTCCTCAAGAAATTGATACTTTTCTTACTATTATATGACACACGAGGATACTTTACGATTTCCGATTCAATTTAGGTTAAAAGATGTTCATTTGTGTTTTTGTGGTGATTTTCTCAATCTGTGATTCTTCTGATTCTGAATCTGTGAATTTCGGCAATCACTGAGCTGATTTCTATTTGACCCTGTCTGGATTTCCAAAAAAGTCCCTCCGATCCAAGAATCTGATTGTTTTTTTTTTTGAATTTCCAACAGGCGCTGAACTGATTTCTATTGGTTTCTGTTTGGATTACTGAACAAGACAGAACCGACCCAGAATATGATTGGTTCTATTTTGAATTTACAACAGATTTCCAAAGAAAACCAAAACAACCCTGAAGACCGATAGATTTGATTTGCAATTGCCGTTAGGATTTCCATAATAGGAACAACCGACCTTGGAGTCTGATGGGTTATATTTGGATTTTCCAACAGACGATGAGATGGACTCTGCTGGTTTCTATTGAATTTTGAATTTAATGTGGCAAATGCCACACTGGTCTCAACATACCATTCAGTCACTGAGTATGTGGTTGAGATCTATTTGGATGTTCCCACTCTGAAACCTACTTGAACTTCCAGGCACAGTCTTAATTGGATTCAGTTCGGATTTCCAAATACAATTTTTCCGATTGGACACCAAGTCCCAATAGCTACTAAGGTCTATTTGGATGCCCCAACAATTTACCTACTTGAATTTTCGAACGAAATTTTAGTTGGATTGTGTTTCGATTTCTAAATAAAATTTTTTCAGTTTGTACACCAAGTCCGAATGGCTGTATGGATCTGTTTAGACGTTCTTACACTGTAACCTATTTGAATTTCCAAACACACTCTAAATTGAATTTTGTTTGGATTTCCGAATAGCATTTTTTCGATTGCGCACCAATTTCTAATGGCTACTCAGATCCGTTTGAATGTTTCAACACTGTAACCTACTTGGATTTCCGAACTAAATTTGAATTGGTTTCTATTTGGATTTCCGAATGGAATTTTCCTGATTGCGCGCAATTTCCGGAATCTCGTTGGGACCTATTTCGGTTTCGGAATACTGGAACCTGCTTGGATTCCCAAACACAGACTCAATTGGATTCTGTTTGGATTTTCAAATAGAATTTTTCGGATTGCATACCAAGTCCGAATGTCTGTATGGATCTGTTTGGATGTTCCGACACTGTAACCTACTTGGATTTCCAAACATACTCTCAATTGGATTCTGTTTGGACTTCGAAATAGAAATTTTGCGAATGCGCACCAAGTGCCAAGGGCTACTATGATCTGTTTCGATGTTCCAACACTGTAATCTACTTGAATTTCCAAATACACTCTGAATTGGATTATGTTTGGATTTCCAGATAGAATTTTTCCGATCACGCACTAAGTCCCTGCTGTTGCTGGGATCTACTTGGATATCTGTGAATCACAGTTACATAACGCTGTTTAACATCTGCATAACACTTGACTATAACACTGTTACATAAATATGTAAAACAGAAATAACACTGTTTTATTGTTATATAACACTCACATAACACTTATGTAGTTATTTAACAGTTAATATCAGTGTTATATTGTTATATGTAACTGTTACGTTATAGTTATAGTTATATGTAACTATATTATTATATGTAATATGTAGTTATATAGTTATATGTAAATAGTTATACGTTATATGTTATAGTGTTATATGTAACTGTTACGTTCTTTGGTAACATTATTATTTCACTGTTTTATTGTTATGTGACTGTTACGTTGTTATTCAGCAGTGTTGCGTAACTGTAACTTCATGCAATAACGGCGTTGTGAAATTGTAACGTAATTTTTCAACTTGTAATATATTTCTTATAGTCCGGGAGCTGGTGAATAATCTCGCAAGTACTATTATTACTTCTAGTTTTTTGAGATTTGGTTGCATTTGGGGTGTACAGTAACGTACCACAGTGGGCCAGTCAGGTGCCGGGACAGGGCCAGTCAGCACCCCTGTTAATTATTGTGAAAAAACTCAACAATTTCAACGATTATATTACATCTGCAATTTTTTGTATAAATAGTATTTGCAATGACATTTTCAAAACCGCCAGTCAGACCGCAAAGTGCCGGGACAGGGCTTGTCAGCACCCCTCCCTTTTCCAAAATTAATTAAGTCGTAAAAGAATTTTATTACATCTGGAATTTTTTGTGTAAATAGAATTTGCAATGCCATTTGCAAAATCTCCAGTCAAACCGCCCAGTGCCGGGACATGGCCAGTCAGTACCCTGCTCAACATGTCAAAATTAGTGGTGTCGTAGAAGAATCTTATTACACCTGAAATTTTTTGGATGAATAGTATTTGCAATGCGGTTTACAAAACTCCCAGTCAGGCCGCCCAGTACTGGGGCAGGGTCAGTCAGCACATTTCTCAACATGTCGAAAACTCAAAAATGTAAACGCCTTTATTACATTTGAAATTTCTGGTATAAATAGTATTTGCAATGACATTTGCGAAACCGACAGTCAGACCACCCGGTGCCGGGACATGGCCAGTCAGCAGCCCGCTCAAAACTTCAAAAAGCTCAAAAATGTAAAAAAAAAATTAAATTTTAAGGGAATTCAAAAGAATTTGATAAAATACCCAAGCGTATAAGTTGAGCTTGAAATACTGTGTGAATTCCAAATAAATTTAAATTTATTTCGAAAAATCCAGAATATTACATTGATTTTAGTAAAACTAGAATGAAATTGAATGAGTACTAGGAAATCTAAGAGAATTCGATGAAATTCATACTCATCCAAGATGAATCAAAAAGAATTCAGGGTGAACTTGAAATAATTCAAGCACTGATCTTTATATATATATGGATTGGGCATACAGTGGAAGCGAGTGATGAGCATTGAAGCGAATGACGCGTTGTAAATTTTGCCTTTGGGTACACCTTCTGCTTTTCTTTCGTATAGCACCATCCTCCTTGCGGTTACGTGGTATAGCACCGCAAGAAAGATAGCGCTATTCGAAAAGAAGAAGGTAAGGTGTTGCCAAAGGCAAAATTTACATGGCGACATTCGCTTCAATGCTCACTACTTGCGTCCATTGCATGTCCAATCCAGATATATAGAGATCAGTGAATTCAAATGAATGCAAGAAAATCTTTTGAATCCAAAAAAAAATCCATTGAATTCAGATAAATGGGACCGAATATAAATCTAATAAAATTCACAAGATTTTCAGGTCAATCTAAAAGTCTTCAGGGTGAAATAAAAAATTTTAAAATCCAAAAAATATTCACTGAATTCAGCGGATTGCAAGAGAATTCCAAAGAATTCAGGATTATTTCAAAAGAATTCGTAGGAACTCAAAAAAAATTGAAGAAAATTCAGAAAAAAGTATAGACTTGAATTCAATAGTTGTGAACCCTTGGGTCTTCTGTTTCAATTTATTGGAAGAAAAGTGAGTAAACTGATCTTTTCCTCTCAAAAAGTGACTGGGGTAATGCTATCAATAGTGAGTCACCTAAGGTTAGGATTACTGATAGCGCTCAATATAAAGGGACTGTTAGGCCGGGAAAAGTTAATATGCGTAGACTTGTATTCTGCGTATTTTAGACTTTTTGACCCGCGTTTCATTTTTTTCCACAAGTGTCTCGAGAAGTATTAAACATGTGAGTAAAATAAGGATGTATGTAAACGTCATCAGTGAGCCACTCAAAATCATTACTGAGCCACGCGTAGCGTGAATAGTGAGCCGGGTAAATCGATAAAGAATAAAGTGTAACAATCTACGAATGATTGTCTATTCGATTATTAGCCACCAGAGGCAGCACCTCGCGGACGTTGCAAAAAGCACGAAATGTTTGAATATCAATACGAT
>JAUMHM010086650.1:0-10830 GCA_032362435.1 Melikaiella ostensackeni
AGTTTTGCACACGATTGAAACCCGAAACACCTCCTTTTATCATAATGAATCATCGTGAAAGCATTAAATCTATTATGTATGATAGTGTTAAACAGAATAAAATTCATAAAATGCCTCACTTTTGTTAATATTATTTTATTACAGCATTTAGATTTTACGTTTTTAGGTACTAGATGATAAAGAAATACACCTACGATCGATTGTCTTAGAAACAAAATCGTAAATTCTATAAAGGTGAAGATAGTTGACCGTGTATGTAGTTGAATTTCTACTATACTTCTTAAATAATCTTTGATTATTAAAGGATTTTAATTGTATGACGTATAGGTGAACAATACTCAGAAATGCATTCTAAAGGTCCAAATTTTGTGCATGAGAAATTCCGTTTAGATTAGGCAGGTAAGTTATTTAATTTCTTAATGATTTGTCTACTGGCGAAAATTCTTGTTGCAATCAGCATATTAAGCAAATGGTATTTTGAGAATTTTTCATTCAAGTTAGTTCTGTAATAATTCATAAAATGTTTATACTATATTCAAAGAAAAATCTATTTTGAAATTACAATACATCTTTGTAATTTGACAATAAATTTATTGCAATTTTACTTTACAATATGATGCTTGCAATTTCATATTACGATTTGTTTTGTAAAGTGTAGTAGAATCGCCAAATTTTTTTACAGTGCTCTCACATATAAAACCAAAAGACATTACTACTCAGGATTTTCAAAACATTGTTTTTCATAATTTAGGTATTTAAATACATAAACCTTTATCATTATCACTCAAATTTGCATCAATTACGTCCACCGTAGTTTTTACGTATATTTCGAGGATAAAAGGCCAGATTATTTCTTGCCGTTTTAACCTAAATTCTTTTTAAAAAGTGCAGAGAAACGATTCCCGAAGTTTTTGATTATTTTGGAAGGAATTATCATAAGAAAATCCTTCGAAAAGTACATAAACGTGTTTTGTGCCTTCTAACCTTCAACTATGTCCATTAGGTTTGTTCTTTGCTGAATAATATTTCTTCAATTAATAATTTCATTTATACTGGTAACCTGAACTAAATTCAGTCCTCTTCTTCATAAGCCGATTCAAACCCTTCAACAAGACCAAGATTATTTGAGAAATATAATAAAACTTCAACTACATACATCGTCTGCTACATTCACCTTTTTAAAATTTATGATTTTTTCCAAGAAAATCAATTATGGGTGTACACTCAACTCTCCTTTTAACTCCAATCTCGGGCATGGCCTGCGATGACCGCGAGGCACTTCCAAGAATCTCTGCGATGTAAACAGTCAGGGCCGTATGATCCATTTCCAGTAGGAATACATAATGTTAATTAAGTGTATTTTGTATAAATGCAGATTTTTGTTATCATAAGGGATGGACCTTTTTTAATAATGTAGATTGATTAATGAAAAGAGAATTTTTTGTTAGTATAATCAAAAATCCTCGTTTATTTATCATTTATCTTACACGGAAAAAAATTGCTGGAAAATTTACTGAAGAAGTGCTAGATTTTTGGATAGGCCATCATTTTGATAAAGTTTCTTATACTTTTTATGAAAGGGTCATACATTTTCATTGAAAATTTTTAAAAATCATGCAAGTATTCAAGCACAGTTAAAGAACAACAATCCTAGATTCTTTATCAGGCAGTTCGTAGCACAATTATAGAAAGTTATTACATGGTTATAAAAAAAATTCTTCATATTTTTAAAGACTTGAATTAAATAAATTCGTGACTCAGAAGCAAAGCACTTGAATACGTGTCAGAGAAACAGTCTTTGAATGTTCTCAAGAGTTTGCAGAGGCGCCGGCACAGTAAAAAATCTGCATTGTTATGAGTCAATTTGAAATTTGGTAGAAGTATCTTCCCGCTTCAAGTTGTTTCCCATTACACAAAAGTTCTTTAGTTTTTGGGCCTAGCCGCATAAGCATACAAAATCTGCCCCCGCACATATTAAGTTGAAATTCCTGTCATAGATTCGCATCCATGTGAAGTAGAATTTCTCCCAATGATAACACCAAAAATGCATTTATTTCGGAGTTAGAAAGGGGGAAAAAATCCAAAAAGTGTTTTTTCTGGAAAACGGCTAAACCGGTTTTAATGACCAAAATTTATATTGTAGACACTGATGAACCTATTTTAGAAAATTATTTTTAAAAATTTTGACAAAAATTACAAGTAAAAATATTTGAATTCTTCAAAATTTGTTTTTGAGGTTATTTTCTAGAGTGAACACACACATATTTTACAAAACCATTTCTTAGAATATTTTTTAAAATATATATTTTTGTCGAATTTTTTGAAGTGTTGCAACAATGTGAAAAATAATAAATAAAAATCGTGGATGGAACACTGCGCAGCGTTATACAGCGCACAGTGGGTTGAGAGGCACCGAGAACTGGCAAGAATTCAAGATTTCGTTGGACTTGTATGAAACTTGGTATAACAGGGTTTTTGAGGTCGCTGATTTCAATTTTGACGTCAAAAGTTAAAAATTCGAAATGGCGGATCCAATATGGTGGCTACAAGTTTTTCACAGATTTGCCTAAAACTTGGTACAATGAGGTTTATGAGGTTGTTAATTTCGATTTTGACGTCAAAAGTTACAAATGTAGAATAGCGGATCCAATATGGCGGCAAAAATTTCCAAATTTTTACAGAACTGTCTAAAATTGGGTAAATAGTGGGTTTTAAGATCGCTGATTTAGCATTTGACGTTAGCTGTTTTTATTTCAAAAATTGTAGTATCCAGTATCTATTAAGTGTAGGTTGCAGTGCTATGTTAGGGCCTTATTTCGGGGTACTTTATTAATGTGAGTTTTCTAGCGTCTCACAATTCAGGGTACAATTTGGAATGAGTCCCCTGGCCTCTCATTAACAATCTGCGTGCTCGTCAAACTCTTCTTCGTCGGTCAGTTGGGGTTCGTCCAAAAGGCAGACTTATTATCAATAATTGATAAAACTTTTACACCATGCGTTTTCAGCACTGGATTCTGACATATATACGAATGGAAAACAACTGAGATCAGTCACGGTTTCGTTGAAATGACTTCAACCCAAAGGGTTCACTTTTATCCTAAAATTTTTTTTTAATAGTTAGAGGGCAAAACGTCCCAAAAAACAAGGTTTTTCGGCCTCATTTTTCAAGGGTCCACTTTGACCTGTTCCCTGAAGGAGGGCGACCTTTGGAAAAATCTGAAAAAATTGACGGATATTCTCCAAACATTCCTGAATGCAATGCATTTTTCAAAATGCTGAAATGTGCAATAGTTTACTTTTGACGGTGATTTATTTACAAAAACTTCATCTTGAGAACGAATGCAGATAGGACACCGTTAAATAGCTCCAAATGTGCAGTTTTGTCATGCGATTGCAGAGCAATAATTAAATTTATGATAAATTCATTCTTATGCAAGAGATATCATTTCGAATGTTTCTGACTTTAATCAGTGTGAGCGCCTGACCAGCACAGCGGGGCAAGTGGCAGCAAAAAAAGTACCCTTTCTATGACAATAGTAATTCCAGAAGCAAGGAAAATGACTGGCACAGATGTGATTGAACGAAGCAGGGCCGTCTCAACGTCTTCAAGATACATTTACAGAGCGGGTCCCATGAAAATCGAAACCCAATTGCGAATACTAACCCAATTAAGAATATTTTCGATAGAAAAAACTTTCAAAAATAAACAAATTTCCCCATGAATCTGCAGGAAATTTTCTTATTCTCTTTAAAATGTTTTCGAATGTTTCATTTTTTTCAATTCTATCTTTTGAAAAGCATTAGTCAAAATAAAAAGACATTTCAATTTCCGTAGAAATGTTGGGAAAATTTTTTCATTCTCTCCAAACCTATCAAAATTCTCAAAAAGCATGCAAATTTTGTTTCGAAATCTAAAAAAATATATAATTTGCGTAGATTGTTTTAAAATATTACAAAACTTTTAATAATTAAGTATAACATATATCTGTTTCAAGAATCATTTATTCATTAATTGAGCTGGAGTATCTATTTATTTTCAGCATAGACTAAGTGTCCCCAATAGAAATTGCAACAAAAAATGGCAATGACTGCACTTTCGATGGGTGCTGGAGATATTTTTGTTTTAACAATTATTATTTCATTTATTGGTGAAAAATGATTCACTATTCATCTTGAACATAAAAATAGCTTTCACTTGTAACTTTAGACATTTCAAGCATTTTAAGATAAAAATGAAAAAAATTAAACATTTGAAAAGATTTTCCAAATTGCCGAAAAAGAATCAAGAAAATTTAAAGGCACTTTTTCATTTTGGAGGATTTTTAAGAAACTTTAGGAATAATTCGAATCATTCTAGAAGATATTTAGATGTTCTGAAAACAATTGAAAAATTATTTACAGTTTGAAAATATTGTAAATCGTTCTAAGCAAATTATATATTTTTTTAGATTTCGAAATAAAATTTGCATGCTTTTTGAGAATTTTGATAGGTTTGAAGAGCATAAACATTTTGAAGAGGATAAAAAAATTTTCTGCAGGTTCATGGGGAAGTTTATTTATTTTTGAAATTTTTTTTTATCGAAAATATTTTTAATTAAGTTACTATTTGCAATTGGGTTTCGATTTTCATAGGACCCTCTCTGTAAATGTATCTTGATGACGTTGAGACGGCCCTGCTTCGTTCAATCACATGTGTGTCGGGCATTTTACTTGCTTCTGGAATTACTATTGTCAAAGAAAGAATACTTTTTTGCTGCCACTTGTCCCGCTGTGCTGGTCACACGCCCACACTGATTAAAGTCAGAAATATTCGAAATGATACCTCTTGCGTAAGAATGAATTTATCATGAATTTGATTATTGCACTACAGTCGCATGGCAAACTGCACATTTGGAGCTATTAAATGGCGTCCTATCTTCATTCGTTCTCAAGATGAAGTTTTTGTAAATAAATCATCGTAAAAAGTAAACTATTGTATATTTCAGCATTTTGATAGATGTATTGCAATCAGGAATGTTCGGAGAATATCTGTGAATTTTTTCAGATTGTTCCAAAGGTCACCCTCCTTCAGGGAACAGGTCAGAGTGGACCCTTGAAAAAGGAGGCCGAAAAATCCTGTTTTTTGGGACGTTTTGCCCTCTAACTATTAAAAAAATTTTTTTTAGGATAGAAGTGAACATATCGTTGAGCTCGGAAGACTTTAAGCTTTCAGACGATTTTTTAAGTCATTTTAGAGATTTTTTTTGTGCGAGTTGCAATCAAAAGAAGTGAGGGGCCTCGACATTTGGCCCCGAATTTAGGATGTCTTACAACTATTTTCTGATAAAAAAAATCTTCGCCAGAGCCGTTTTTGAAAAAATCAATTTTTAATTTCCAAAAATCGAAGTTATAACAGACAAATATTATTATTCGAATTATATGAAGATATTTTTTCATTTAAAAAATGTTAACGGCTTATGTTAAGAAGTTTTAAGTCCTGAAAAATTATATGGATATGAGTGCATTTCTAGATTTTTTACTCATAATGATTATATCGAGAACAAGAAAAAAGAAAAGAAGAAATTTATAATGAAATCGAAAAATCAAGTTCTTAAAACAAAAAACGAAGTGAGATTAAATATTATTAAGGGCATTTCTTTGTTGCAATTTTTCCCAGGAACAATTTTGCATTCTTAACTTCTTTCATACCTCGCTTCGTTTTCGAGAAAAACGGGAAATTTCGATTTTTTAAAATTAAACATGGATTTTTTCAAAAGCGGCTCCGGCGAAGATTTTGCTTTTTATTAGAAAATAGTTGTAGGATATCTCAGATACAACGTCAAGAAAAATATTCTTGGTGTTCGTACCATTGGGTTGAAGATATTTCTACGAAACCGTGCGGTTTATCCAATGAGTGCCACGATCCTTGCATTGTGCATGTGCCCGCTTAATTTCATTTCCTAATATCTTCGTCAAATGCAGAGCTAGATTGGGATAGAAAATCAGCTCAGGAAAAATGGTTAAAACAAACGCTTGAGAATAAGGAAGCGGCCCAATCTTTACAGTCAAACAGCCCAAATTGCTTAAAATAATACCAACCACCGGGATTTTTCCCGAAATCCCACCTTTACCAATCCGAGTCCGATCAAATCTCAAAGGTGGCAAATAATCTGACGGATAACATCATAATGAACCTATTAGAACCATAAAACTTCAATGACGAGGTGAAACCTCGGGGAACTTTTGATTCAAAAAATGACTATGTTGTAAATTTTTGAAATTCATGAGTATAAAGTGAGGGAATTCAAAAACCAAGAAATTGGTTTTTGGTCACTTTTCGGTGTCTCTCAGCCCACTGTGCAGCGGTCAAAACGAAGCGAGCTGCACGCGAAGCGTTGAATGAGAATGTGTCCGCAAAGCGGGCAGATTTAAAAAAAAAAATTTCCGCAACATTACATTAGAGGAAATGTGTCTTTTAAGTTTTTCGGCTTGCAAAAGAAGTCAAAAGGGAAATCAACTGAATTATTGCATGAAATGCTATATAATCACTTACATTGACGCGTTTTAGAAAAGTTATGTTCGTATGCTTTTTGTATTGGCAGTGTCTATTAATCACGAAATCTCGTGATTGATAGCCAATTCAACGATCTGGGCTATTTATCACGAAATTTCGTGATTAATAGCCCAGATCGCTGAATCGGCTATTTGTACCGAAATTTTGGAATTAATAGCTGTGAAAAATTAAGAAAAATCACTGGAGTCAAATAAATTCACTTTTGTTTTTACTTTGCATATGCTTTGCATCCTGTGCATGTTGTGACAGGTGGGAGGTTACGTTTCGCCTATAATTTCGTTCCTTCGTTCCTTTCGCGTTACTTTCCTATGATACTAAAGGCCTTTTCATAATGTTGTTCAAACCCCTACCCCTTTCCAACGTCTCGTTGGGGGCGCGAAGGCACCCCTCTGACTAGTCACAGAAATAATGTTGTCCAAACTACTGTTTTTGTGTCGTATTTTATCTTATGGACATTTTATGTTCTTTTTATTACACATTATGACTTTTTTACTTAAATTAATTCGAACTAGAATATTCAACGTTTTAACCTTAATTTAAATTCATAAAAATATCTTTTTTGTATAGAATAACATTTAACATATTAATAGCTGGGTGAGAATCCGAGATATTCATGGAGCATTGAATCAGCTATTTATACCGAAATTTCGTGATGAATAGCCCAGATCTTTGAATCGGCTGTTAATCACGAAATTTCGTGATAAATAGCCCAGATCGTTGAAATGGCTCTTAATCACGAATTTTCGTGATTAATAGAAACGGCCTTTTGTATTTCATTTTTTCTTTCAAAATAATTTTTTACTTTCAACTAACATTTGAGAAAAACAAGTCATTAAAACAATTTTTCGCTTTTGTACTTACAATCTGACAGAATTAAACTTATCCAATTTGTAGCAGAAATATTCTTCACTTCTGAAACAGCAGCATTTGAAAACTACAATATAATGTTTTGGAGTGTTACGTAGCACTAAATTACTAAAGAAATTTGACACATTTTGTGTTTACTCGGACATCAATTGAATGACACGGGCAGAGGAGGAGTTCGTACCAATGACCACTCGTGGAGGCCCAACAGGGCCCTGTGAACAGGGTTGCTAACAGGGGCGTACTCCACTACGGATATACATAGATGCCATAGAATAGGAGATGGGAGGTGAGAAATGGCATTTGATAATATTCACCTCTTTAACGATGAAAATTTAAAAAGAAAACTAACAAAATTATTTAAAAATCAAGATCAATGTGTTTTTTTACTTCACACTTTCGTGGGAGTATAAATATATAACAAAGCAGCTATCTGGCATATTTGATTCCGTCCAGAAAAAAATTGTAGCATAAATCTTCGTATAGGCTTTATCTCATTTGCAATTAGGATTTAATTTCAGTGTATTGCTCATTTTGAAACTGATTATTGGAAACAATCATTTAAAAACCCATACGTTCTCTTCACACGAGTAGTTCTTAGATTTGTGCAAATTTATTTGATTTCGAATTCGTAACCACAACTTTTTACGACATACATTATACTATTTTTACATAATAATTTCGACACATGAAAAGTGAATATGATTATGAATATGAACTCGAAAAAGGTAAATTTAGCATGCAAACAAGGAGTGCAAATTTCCAAAAATCGGGTATTTGCTTCTTTTTAAACTTTATGTGCATTAAATTATGAGCCCGGTATTATTTCAATCAGAAATAAGTTTTAAAATATTTGATAAGCTGATCACACTTAATATCAACTGTCCATCAAAGTAGTAAAGGTTCATCATTTATGAACATTAAACTTAAAAACGTTGCATGAAAGCTAATATTTTCACGTATTATAATTCTTCCAAGCAACTTGGTATCGTCTAAATCGTTAAAAAATTTCATTAGAATATGTTGCGCTTTTGCACCAAGTTTGTGTCATAATAAACAGTAAGGTTGTACTATTTGCTACTTCTAATGAACCTACCTACACCCTTTTCATTTAGAAAAAATTGTATGTTTAATTTCTCAAAACATGAATGAATACTCAATGGATGTAATGATTTTCAAATTTACCTGTTTGAAGCAAAAAATTCAATAAAACACAAAGTAATAAGACTAAAATTTTAGTTCCAAAAGTTCAAATTCAATGTTGTATTCTGTCACATATACATTTTTAAACTTACAGTTACATTAACGTTACACTTACGCATTTATTTAAATGACTCAAAACATAAATTTTTTAAATTGCAACTCCTATTTTCTCGAAAACCTTAAGATAAAAACTTTTTAAGATGACATTTGTATTAATTCCAGAAGATTTAAGAAAGATATATGTCAATCTATTAAAGTGATGTAAATACACATAAAAATCTGAAATACAAATTTTAATCGTAGAATGTAAAGTTTGATCGTCGTATCTAGCGTATAGAGTTATGGACCATAATCAATTTAACCATAAGTGCAAAGTTGTTCATGCAATTCAATCCTGTGGATATTTTTGTATTATACAATTTTCATTCTTCAAATAATTCAGTTTTATACGAGGAACGCAACCAGTATAGACACTGATGAAAGTAGGGTATAAAGCAAATATTGCATGATAACTTTTTTAGGCCCATAAAATAAAGAGAAGTTTTGGCAATCTTGCGAATAATAGCAAACTACTTTACGAAATATATGATTCATTGATCTCTGAAAACTGGTAAAAACTATATATATATATATATATATATATATATATATATCCCACTATTGTCGTTAAAAATTAATTCATGCATTTCTTATGGCACAATAAGACAATATACTCTATCTCTGTCTTTCTTAATGTGTGACTGCACATAAGTCCTCAAACTCAAACTGTTCTTAATATCCCTGTGTATTATAGAGCACGTGTTAAACCGGAAGGGAAACAGGCTAAAAGTCCGGCTTAGCCGTAAAACTTGACTTCCAGCAATGCCATACAGTATTTAATATATACAGGTGAAATAAATTTAGTGAGTATTAAAGTTACACAGCACTATTTCATTCATCGATTTATTTATTCATACATTTATTCATTCATTTTCAACTTTTGAAGGCAAATAACATATCGTTGAAATTGTCGTAATTCGTAGATTTCGAATATTATGTTTCTAAATTACCAAGTGCTACATTAAAAATTTTTTACATTTTGCACGTCAGTCCTCATTAAGCACAAAGGACTCCCGCTGACCAAGGGTCGGTGAGAGAAGTTTGGCTTAGATAGGGGAATCAGCGTAGTGGGGAAACGGCACCCAGGTATTTGGTGCGGAATTGTCCCGTGCTCATTTGGGCAGTCATCATTTCCTCCGCAGCTACCTGAGTTCTCTTCCCCTTCCAGTGCCCTCACAAGACGTTGGAAAGGGGAAGGTATGTGACCTACATTATTTCTACGACTATACTTTCAAACTTCAAGCTTCGAATTCAGTGAGGGATAGCGTCGTTGCGCACTGGAAGGGGAAGGTAACTCATGTAGCTGTGGAGGAAATCATGATCGCCCCTGTATTTAGTTTCTTTGCAAATAACACTTTTAATCGGCTCTACTTATTCCTCTCAAATTATGGGGATTATGGGAAATTACGCTAGTTTTATGGTAAATGGTTAATGGGTCTTTCGAAAATGAGTGCCTGTGTCTGGTCTGATTCAGGAAAAATAATATAATCCCTTAAACAAGGGCGGGGAAAAGGTCCCATAGGTAGCGCCATGAATTATGGTCAGAACGGAAAAGGACGTAGGCAGACGTACAGCGCTAGGAGTGTCATAAAGCGATAATTTTGTCTACACACTCTATAGACCGATCGCTTAATCGGGCTTCGGGTTTTATTACCTAAGTTTCCTTAAATTAAAAAAAAAGAGACCTTGTACCTTTTTGGAGAGATTTGGGGCAAATCTGGTTTCAAGTAATGAAAGTGGGCTCTAAATCTAATATAAGTCTAAACCTGCCGATGCTCCCAATCATAAAATAATACATTTTTCGGTACCGCTTTTTTCTCGAGCAACATTTTTTTTTGTTTTATGACTTTCCTTTTCGTTATAGTTTTTATAGTATACCCAAGGTCTTAAGGAAAGGACGTTTTTTTGGAGTTATTACTTCATTTCATGGGCAGTTATACAGTTAGGAAAATATTTTTTTGGACCTATTCAAACTCGCACTCTACTACCTGAGAAGTATACCCCCACCTCAGTGGAAAATCATAGTTTGATGAAATGTTGGAAAGGGGTAGGGGTGCGACCTACGTTATTTCTGTAAACCCAAGTGAGGGGTAAGCGCTCTGGGCCCAGTG
>JAUMHM010086651.1:0-10830 GCA_032362435.1 Melikaiella ostensackeni
AGGGAGAACTATATGGCTGTTTATGTAGAAGGAATCTCCTGGGGGACCACCGCATGACCTCCGCAGCTAGAGTAGGACTGCGGTTTGAGGGTATACCCGTTCCCAACTATTCCGACCTGCTCCTCTGTGCACGATGCACTGGTGAAGAATTTTATGGCAAACCAAAACAGGAAGTAACAGAGAAAGGAACAGGGTAAGGAGGAAGACGAGGAAAGCGGAGCTCCGGCTGCTTCTCTGGGAGCTGAGGGATGGAAGGACATCCAAGGTTCTCAAAAGTCTCCTCTACACTCATAACTGTTTGGTAGAGGGCGGGAAGGAAATCCAGAAGAGGCTGGATGCCGTTCCCGCTATCAGAAAGGCGATCGTGGGTCAGAAGCCCCGATCGGCGTCCTTGGGCGATACGCCGAAACAGAGGTCCAGGGGCGAGAAAAGACAAGCCTCGTCCACCCCTGAAGACTGCACTTCCAAAAAAGGGAAGGCCGCCAAGAGCCAGCCATCCGAAAAAGAAGAGGACTAGCAATTGGCGATGAGCAAAAACAAAAAGAAAAAAAGGAGGAACGAAGGAAACACGACCAATAAGACCGGGCCGTCGAGGGATGCTCCCAGCGGAGGCAAGCGGGATAAAACTCCGAAGCGCCCCTCGACTGCCAGGTCTGCTAGGTCTAGCAACGTTCGGGCCCTCGTCACCACGAAGGCGTTCGGGGTAAAGGACGTCGACGAAACGGTGACCAGGGAGGAGGTGGTGGCAGTGCTTGGTGGAGCGCTGGGAAAGGAGGGATTGGGGGCGCCATGCAGGCTCTTCAAACGCTTCGGCGGAGTAAAGGTCGTAGTGGTGCAACTCGCGGGGCAGACGCGGAAAGTCTGCCCCAATTGGGGAAAATTCGTCTCGGGTGGGTGAATTGCCGCATCCAAGAGCATATCGAGGTGCCGAGGTGCTTCAGGTGCCTCGGTTATGGTCATTGGTCGCGCGGCTGCAAGAACCCCAGCAGGAGAGATGCCTGCTAGAGATGCGGCGGCGCGGCTCATGTTGCGAAAGATTGCAAGTCCCTCCCAAGGTGCCTGACGTGCCTAGACAGGAACGGCAAAGACGTCGCTCATGCAGCGGGGAGAAGCTCCTACCTGGTGTTCCGGGGGGAGCTGAGGAGTTTGAGATGCGGAGATTGAGGTTGCTGCAGCTCAACCTCAGGAGGGGAAGGGACGCCCAGAACCACCTGTTTCAGGTAGCCAGAGAGAGGAGGGCCGATATGCTGCTCATTAGTGAGATGGAAGATTTGCATCGAGTCGCTGAAGCGTAAAAAGATGCCAGACTACCTGTTGCGAATGATAGAAAACTATCTAAGCGACAGGTGAGTGATTTACGAGGGCGATACGTGGACTCTCTAAGAGGAAATGACGTGTGACGGTCGTCAGGGATCGCAGGTAGGGCCATTCGTGTCAAATTTCATGTTTGATGACTTCCTGCGCATGGACCTGCCTGCTGGTACGACGATATTTGGCTTCGCGGATGACGCGCTTGTCGTGTGTACCGCTGACGACGCGGAGATCCTGGAGTTGAGGATCAATGAGAGTCTGTGGCGGGTGAAGCGCTGGCTGTATGCCAGAGGTCTAGAAATGGCCCAGGAAAAAATCGAGGCGCTTCTCGTCACTGTCAGGAGATCCTTGAATCCTCTGCGAATTATGCTGGGTGGACTCGAAGTCCAGTGGACCAGGAGTCTGAAGTACCTAGGAACGCAGTTGGATCGGAGGCTTAGCTTTCGCGAACACCTCGTGACCGCAACTACCAAAGCCATCCAGTGTGGAGCTAATTTGGCGCGGCTTATGCCCAACATTGGTGGACCCAGCGAAGCGAAGAGAAGATTGGTGGTGTCCGTGTTCCACTCGGAGCTGATATACGCAGCTCTCGTGTGGGCCTCGGCAGCCAACAACTAGGCCATCTCGAAAAAGCTATCTTCGGCGCAGAGAGGTTTTGTGCTGAGAGTGGTCTCAGCCCACCGAACTGCGTCGATGAGTGCTGTGCTGGTCCTGGCGAGCGTTCCGCCAATAGACCTTTCAGCGAGGGAAAGGCAAGAAACCTTACAGCTCCTTGACGAGCTCTCCTGCAACAGCGACGAGCAGGAGTACGCTCGCGCTAAGGTAGCCATCCGCAAGGAGACTAGAAGCCGACTCGTAACGAGTTGGGAGGAGAGATGGTGCGGGGGGAGAACTGGGAGATGGACAAATCGCCTAATCCCAGATCTCTCCCCCTGGCTGGATGAGAAGCACGGAGAAATTGGCTTCTACCTGACGCTGGCGCTGACGGGACACGGTTGTTTCAACGCGGACCTGAAGCGCTTTAAGAAGAGGGACGGAGAGACGTGTGATTACTGCGGTCCCCCTGTGGATGATGCAGAGCACACACTCTTCGCCTGCGACAAGTGGAGTGTGACGAGGGAGGCCGCGTGTCGCGCGGTGGGCGCTAAACTCACCCCCGACACGATGGTTCCTCTCATGCTCAAGTCTAAGGAATGCTGGCAGCGCGTCGAGTCCTTCGTCACACATGTGATGAGGACTAAAGATCTCGATGGGCGTTCCGGATGCAACGGCCGGGGACACGAGCTCCCGGGGAACGGATGATGGAAGAGTCGCATACGCGACTATAATGAGTAACCCACTGCTCGTGAAGTTTAAAACCGAATGGCGGTTCTGCGAGCAGTGTTATGGGTTCGGCAGAGGAGGTTTTTGGTTTAAGTTGGTATGCCCAGACCCATCCTAGGAGACTCCAACACAGCGTCTTTAAAAGATTTCGCCCTTTTTCCTCCTCATTAAAAAAAATTTCAACCCTCATTCATACATCTGGAAATCTCTGCTTCTATCTTTTCGTAAGCAGTAAATAAGCTTCCAAGATACACGAAGTCATCAACTTGTTCTATCCTCCCTTCGTTTAAGGCAATGTCGCAAACTGTTTTCTCACCCATTTTTCCAAAAACAATAATTTTTGTTTTATTTACGTTGATTTTAAGCCTCATACTCTTCATGCTGATATCCAGTCTGCTGCATTGATTTATAACTGAAAAATAATTAATAATAAATTTTCTCTTATCTTTCACACTAAGTTTCTTCTTTGATTTAATGTTATCGGGACGGACGAGAACCTAGGTTTTAACCCCGGTTTAAATATAGGTAAACAGCAGGATTTAAAGGTACCAAGTTCCAGGTTTTGAACCAGGTTTTTTCGAGGTTGGTGTTATACGGGCGTATGTATAATCGACATGACATAGTTTAGCGGGCAATGGCGTACAAATATTTATATTGATTATTATTTCATCAAAATAGATTTTTCATGCCTATCAATCAATGACGCCTGGATTTGAGGCGTAATTTTTATTAAATTGATTGATGGAAATTTAGATACGGAGTAACTGTTGTAGTATTTATATCCTAGCCCTCATCATATCAGCCCTCATAATGTATGGATGAAATAACATTTGTTTTAATATACCTTTTACTAATTTTCAGAACATTTTTCATCAAGTCTCCTTCATATCACAAGCTTCAAAAAAAATATTATAAACGTATTTAAGCAAATTAAGTTTCTTGAATTTAGAATGTATATGAAAAATTCAGCCATATTCTATGTCATGCCCGTGATTGAAAAATTATAATTCTCTATCAAAGTGTATGTGAGATGAAATATTATAAGAAAAAAAAGATTATCTTCATCACTATGTGAACTTTCAATATTTCCCAGTGCAGCTTGATCTTCTGCGTTTTCCGAATTTCCTATAACGAGAGGATCTTCTTCAGAGGCAACATATTCTTCGAATTTATTTTCCCGGTCAGCATCTCCAGGCACTGCGACTGAGCTGAAACCAACCATCTTGAATGTATCTAGATCCGTATCTACTTCCGAAACATTCTGGTCTTTCTCTGTGCTATTCTCTTTTGATATATCGTCACGTGCTGCTGAAACGTATTTTTGAGTATTATTATGATCCATATTCTCGGTTATTTCCCAATTTCACAATGCAAACTTCAAAACTTATATTATTTATATTTTTATATTTATATTTTTCACTTATATATTCCCGTACAATTGTTAGTCATTAAAAGTGCCCGTTAGTATAAATATGTTAAAATTATGAAATCGCTAGCCTTGAAGCATTCAGAATTTGAAGCTGAAAACATTCTTAAACGAATACTTTTAAATTCGATTATTGGAAATTTTAGGTATATTTAACTTTTGAATCTTTCAAAACTGTAAAATTTCAGATTGAATGCATTAGAAACTGAATTATTCTGAATTAAAATATTCACAATTGTATGCCATCAAAATCAAAATCAAAATAATCAAACAATTGAAAATGTAATTGTTCAAAATTCTGTCGTTTCTTTAAATTTTCAAAAATATAGAATCTGAAATTCAAAACCATTCACTTCGAACATTTAAAATAGAAAGTGTGAGCTACTAAAAGTGGTTATTTTTTTTCAGGCCTACGAACGTAAGGCAAAGTCGTGCGATTCCTACTATACCGACTTTTTTCGCAACAACTTACGCTTACACGAATTGAGGTATCGAGTTTCCCATTTGAGAAATTAAATGAAAGGGCACTAAGGAACGTTTGTATATTGTTAAATTTTTGGAAACACAAAAAAAATTTAAAAAATTCTTAAAAAGAAAAAATGGTTGTAATTATAAAAATTTGCGAGTATACAAATGTTCTTTAGTGATGTTTATTTAATTTTCCAAACGGAAAACTCGATATCTCAATTTGCGTGTACGTTAATTGTTGCGAAAAGAATCCAGGTACAGTGGGAATCGTATGACGTGAGTATCACATGGCCTTAATGATGTAAAACAGAAAATTAATCAAACTGACGATTCAAGACTTGAGTTGAATTGTTTAGCCATTTAAAATTGAATATTTTCCAATATGAAGTGCTTGAAAAGTACAACGTGGGCAGGTACCTTCAAACAATTGTTGATATGTATAAGCTTCCCTTTTCTTATTTTATAAACATCTCATAAACACGAAAAGAAGTCAGGGATAATATCAATCACTCATCCATCAATTCTAAAAATCTACTTGCTTTTTTTTATTGAACAAATTACTTATTATATATAAAGAAAAGGGTCCAGAAAAATTTCATTTCTGTATGAATATATCAAATACCTAGTACAGAAAAACCCTTTATCGGGGAGCGAATAAGGGTTTAAATTTTCAAGAATCTACGTCACATAATTAATTTCTTATGTTTTGTGTTATCTGCGCAATAACGCATACATATAATTTCGAATGTATCCAAGAATTATAAAGACAGTCCTTGTACTATACAAATTTCGTACAAAGAATTAATCTTCTGGAATAATATGGCGTTACAATGGAAACTTCTACAAGAACGGTCTAGACTGCATTAATTCAAAAATATTCTCATACAAGTTGGGAGAATCATTATGGAATCAAAACATTTACTTACCGGCTACTCTTAAAACTTGGCAAGTCTCCATTTTTCCACCTGCCAGTTTTAGTTGGACAATTTTCTGAAAGTTTTTTTAATCAGAATTAAAGGTTTCGTCAGGTTGAAAGTTTAGAATATCCTTTGTTTTCACTTTTTTACGGGATTTTGAATCGTGTTCGTAAACGTACGACTACTCCATCGTTGAATTGGCCCAAAAACTAACTAATAGTAAAAGCAAAACGTATCGCGAAAAAATACCTCCTTCTTGTCGCGTATAAAAATATTCGCACCGCGTGCTTGCACATTAGATGGCTCCAGAATAATGCGTTTCAGGCATCAGCGAGACGAAGAATGAGGATCAGGTGTTAGTAGGTCCTACCAACCCTGCTTTACAAAAATATAATTAGGTTGTGTCATGCAGTTTAAAGGTGAGGGCATAAATCACAATGGCCGCCGACCGAAATTTTGGAAACTAAATTCAAAGGCAAAACATAAGGAATTCGTAATCAAATAATAAACGCATTTTCAGGCATCACAGACTGCGTCAAATTACGCTTATTTATGCTCTGGTTTGTGCTTTTAATCACTGAGTCTCGATTTTTTGTAGATTTTTGATAGCTTGGCATTACAAACTTCGCCGAACTGCGCATATTCACGCTCCGGGATACTCGCCGGACCCCCGAGTCAAAATTTTTCTTAATTTCCATAGCTTGGCGTAGACTTACGTTACGAACTGCGCTGAACTACACCTATTTAGGCTGCGGTATATGGTATTGTCCGGACCACCAGGTCTTGAATTTTTGTTGATTTTCATAGCTTGGAACAGATTTGCCTTAAAAACCACGCCTAACTAGCTCAAAATACGCAAAATTATTTTTCAAATCTCAAGTAGCATTTTTTGACGTTGACTGGCATTGAGATTTCCACGTCAAACTAGGCCATCCAGTAACAAAAGTACGCCAAACCCATTGGCGTAATATAGCGTAGTTGGGCATTGAATTTTGTGAATTGGCCTAGTTTGAAGTCGAAACTTTTTCCAACAGGGTGTTTACCCAAAATTTTCGAAGAATTATTTTTAGGTAGAATGAACTTTATTTCAAATGAATATCCATACTTATAAATCCCTGTCAGTAATTTAAGAACAAGAATACACTATAAAACAAATATCAGATGAAGTTTTTCTCTGGCTTTATAAAATGTTCTTCATTCCAGGTTTATTGAAAATAATCTGTTTATTTCCTCTTACAGAATCAAGTAAAGAACGAGAGGGAAGGCATAGCACAATCTGAAAAAACATCTGCGAAATATTAATTCGAATAAACATAAACTCTCTTGAATGATATGTACGGAAAATGCCTTCGATAAATACAAACGATAAATGGTAATTCGGAAAAAATTAATGTTAGATTGAATGATAAATTCAGGTACATAAAAACGGGGGCAAATGTGACAAGTAGATTTTTGGGTATATTTATAAATCTTGGTAAAAATACTTTAATGTCGAAGCAAAATTTTTTAATATAAGAAGCTTTGCAAAAGGTAAGTGAAGCACTTGATTAAAATATGGCTTCCAAGATATAAATTTTTATTCTGAATAATATAATACAAGCCTCTGTTTGGCATTCGGCTCTAAAAGCACTGCCTTATACATAACTCATTGAAGAAAAAAACGAATATTCTGCACCATTTTCTTCTTCTGAAGGTAAGACTAACGCTCTCTGCGCAAATAAGGTCAAATGAAAAACAACGAAAATACTGAAAATTTTCATACCTATCGTCAATATTATTGTTAAAGAAACCTGGAGAGAAGATGTATGTGTTGCTGACACAAATAGAGGGCATCCCAGTAAATTAATAATGTTACGGATATTGGACTGTCAGTATTTTATCAAGATCTAGTTTGAATAACTAAATTGAAATATTTAAATTATATATACTTTCAATGAAATAAGTTGATGCGCCTGATTACACGCTGCAATGAATTATATTTTCACTCAATCAATTATAGAAAATTCAACAGTTTACGATGAGGAGAAAATTACAATTTTTTTAAAAAACATTGTTCCTGATAGCATGTCAAGTTCTCGCACCTGCGATAATTCCCAAGCGTGATTTCTATTCTTCTTTCAATGAAGAGCAAGCTTAACAGCTTGCGGCTATGGAAAAAGAAACATTTAAGTAGCCACTCAGGACCAATTTATTATTTCTCGATTGTAGCTGGTTTGCTCCTTTCTTAATAAACCTCGCAAAGACTAATTACGTAGAAGTTATTTTCTTCCAAAAATAAGAAATAATTTCTAAAATTATGTTCCTTCTCATTTAACATACTCACTTCCATTACGTAAAGGAACTTTTCAAGTTCCGAGATGATACATCGTTGCAGTCACAATAAAGTATCATACTTATGCAAATACATAATAACGTGTCATGAAATACTTTAATATGTACTTTCTAAAAAAAAACTCTTATAATTATCTGAGTGGGACATACGTTAGGCACATAAAATACAACCGAATTGACGATGTATTACACAGCTCCACGAAAAGAAAAGTTGTCAGTCCCAGAAACCACAATAGGCTCACTCTACGTTTCTGAGGTCGCTGAATTGGAGTCCGGAGCCGGTTTGGCTCCATTACGTCACATTTCGTCCCCAACCTCAAAAAACATAGAAAATCGCTGATTTCAGGTGAAACATGATTCCCGTCTGAAAAGTGGTCGTGTCCTGTGTTTTTGAAGTCGCTGAGTGCGAATCCAGAGTCGGTGACGTCTCATGATGTCACACTTCGTCTCCAGCCTCTAATAAAAAAACGTGGCGAATCGGTAATTTCATGTAAAACATATATTCTTTTAATGCAAAGTGGTCGTATCCTATGTTTTCTAGGTTCCTGAGTCCGAATTCACAGCAAGTTCCTTTCAATTCACGTCTTTCCTGAATATCGTGCTCTTTTATCTTCGAAAGATCGACGTAATGGATTCCGCTTCCTTTCAACTTCTTTCTGTGTATTTTCTCTCTTCAATGTCCAACAAAAGTCTGCCATCATGATTATATCCCACCTCCTTTGGTAGCGACGTTCCATCTCTTTAATATCTTGATGGAATCTTTCTCCGTGCTCTCTACTGTGATCTCTCAAATTCATTGGAAAGTAATCAATATGGGAATTTAATACATGTAACTTTAAGCTCCTATTACATCCCATTTCACCGAAGTTCTGTGTCCTATTTCTCACAATTCTGTTGTAATTATCACTCTTGTGGTTCCCTGGAAAGTTTTGAACAACTTTCTTGAGGCTTAACCAAGCTGCTTTTTACACTTTGCTCATAATTGTGACGAAATACTGATCCCTACACATTTTCCGGATTTGAGGTCCACGGAATATTCCTGCTTTTTAATTTTGCATCTCATAGTTCTACGGATTGTCCTTAAAGATATATAAAACAGCTATCTCTTTTTTTAATGCTGATCTATACTGCTTCATCATGGCCAGTTTTAAATGCAGGCGTGGCAGTGAAACTCTCGCCGGATCCACTAGTGGGAGTTTGTTGATGTTCTCTGATCCTGGATCAAAAGTATCTCTGGCTAGCCAATCAATCTTTTTATAATGATAAGGTCGGTCTCTACTATCCCATAAGCATAGGAAACATGGGTATTTAACGTTACCTGATCGCTGACCCAGAATTATTCTTAATACTTTGAAATTGCCACAAATTCGCCAATTGTGTTCGGAATATTCCAATTTATCCAGTACCAACTTGATATTTTTGTAATTCTCTTTCAACGTAGTTGAATGTGCTGCCTGTGTGGGAGCCAGAACACTCGTATTGTGAAGCAAAACAGCTTTGAAACTTCTCCTACAGGAATCTATGAATACTCTCCATTCGATGGCTCTGTTAATTCCTGGTTTCAATTCATCCATCAATCCATTTATATCGTGACAGTAAACCAATAAAGGCTCTTTTTCTTTTGTGAAATATTTCTTGAAATCTCATTCTCTATTCCTATTGTTAGTTGCTTTTACACTTTTTTCCACCAAATTTTCCTTTTTGTGTATACAAACTAAGAATTCACTTGTTTCATTGGATAGTCCCAAGTCTCTGATCGGATCGTTCAATTCTTCTTCTGAAAAAAGTTGTGGTTTCTTTTTTTTACTTCCTACGTATTCAATGTCAATTGAAGATTCATCGGAGCATTCTCCTTCCCTAGCGTCTCTTTTACAATGATGTTTTTGGGTGGTAGCTTCAAGATCAATTTGCGATTTAGTACCTCATACCTCCCGAGGGCTAAGTATGAGGGCTCTCCGACTTTGACCAGGGCAAAGTCAACTCGACGTCGGACACACTCCGGTTTTATCCTCACACCCTAGTGCCCTCCTGCAAGGCAGTACGCTCCTACTGGCTTCGTCACTACAACAGACAGTGATACGAATCATTACACACATCCCCTTTCAGGGCAGTTGTCATCGTTCACAGAATCTGTCGGAGTAGCAGCATTTTGTCACTCGTTCAAGCAACAAGATCATACTGAGAGAAAATCTCGTTCAGCATCATCAAAATAACAAAGATGCATGCATCACCTGATATCACTGCAAATTGGCAATTTTATGTAAGACATGCATTTTTTCAATGCAAAGTGGTTATATTCTATGTTTTCAAGGTCGCTGAGTACGAATACGGAGTCGTTCTGATTTTATGACGTCACAATTCGTCTGTAACCTCAAAAAAAAAAACATAACAAATTGGTGATTATACGTAAAACATGCATTTTGTCAATACAAAGTGGTCATAACCTATATTCTCGAGGTCGCTGAGTATAAATCCTAAGTTGGTTTCGTACTACCGTCCCAGCATTTACTCTTTGATACGTGACTTCGGAAAAAGTTTGAATCCAACTGACCAAACTCCACTCGACCGATTTCTTTCTTAGCGGGAATTGAAAGCTATTCGAAAATCAGTTGATGCCGTCGACAGCATCATGCAGATGACAACCGTGCGAACCAGCATTTCGCACGTTCTCGCACTCCATAATTATATGTTTGACCCCACAGTGATATCGGATGATGCATGCATCTTTGTTATTTCAATAATGCTAAACGAAATTTTCTCTCTGTATGATCTTGTTGCTTGAAAGTGTGGCGAATGGCGATGAAGAGCTGCCCTGAAAGGGGATGTGTGGAATGATTTGCATCACTATCTGTTTGGGTAACGAAGCTAGTAGGAGCGTACTGCCTTGCAAGAGGGCTTTAGGGTGTGAGGATGAAGCTGTAGTATGTCCGACGACGAGTTGAATTTGTCCTCATCAGGGTCGGAAGGCCTTCATACTTCGCCCTGGGGAGGTATGAGCCTTATCACCCCCAGGACAGCAGACTCACCTGCGATCGGACCAGGATCCCTAATGTG
>JAUMHM010086654.1:0-10830 GCA_032362435.1 Melikaiella ostensackeni
TGAGGTTAGGGACGAAATGTGACTTGATGAGACCAAACCGGCTCCGGATTCGGATTCAGCGACCTCAAAAACGTAGAGTAAGCCTAGTCTGGTTTCTGGGGCTGAAAACTTTCTTTTTGTGGAGCTATGTAATACTACGGGATAGCATCTTCAAGAGTGCATCTGGAGCGTGCAGTACTGAAACTGCATGAAGAAAGACTAGAGATGCTTGTTGGAATGATGAAATCCGCATGGCTGTCAACGAGAAACAGCAAGCGTATTCGAGAAAGTTGGATATTAGTGGTCCTAGCGATGAGAAAAGGACTATATTAGAAAATGATTATAGGGATAAAAACAGAAGAGCAAGGGTACTAGTCAAAAAAAGCAAGGATAAAATCAAAGTGAAGGAGATTAATAAATGCAAAATGATTTTAAAGGAAATCAGGAATTATTTTGCGAATGGGTTAAGAAGATTAGAGAAGGAAGTTCTAGGACTGAGTAAGTTGAAATGAAAAATCCCGATGGTGAAATTGTATGGGATTTGGACAAAGTGACAGACTGTATGAGTGATATTTTCAAGAAATTATCTCGAGGTCAAGCTATGAAGCATAACAGCCGTGATAATCTCGTTGTAGGTGGCCAAGGAAGAATTGATATCAACGCATTCTGTCCGTAATTAGTAAACTAAAGAACGGTCAGACCGCTGATGTAGGAAATATCACCACTGAAAAGCTTAGAATTGGTGACAGGTATTTATTTGTGTGGCTGAGCGAATTCATAAATATGTGTGCTCTGAACGGTAAAGTTTCAAATAATTGGAGAAAGGCAATTATCGTTCCATTCTAGAAGGGAAAGGGTGATAAAGGTCATTGTATCAATTATAGAATAACTATAAAAAGGATCTGGGATGTCCAATGTGGATTTATTGCCAAGGAGATCATGTGCAGATCAAATATTTAGTTCGAGGCAGATCGTAGAAAAAAGCTTGAGTGTAAGCAATAAAGTTTTCTGTGCATTTGTTGATCTGGGAAAAGCTTTCGATAAGGTGAATAAAACATAACTTTGGGAAGTCCTGAAAGAGTATGGAGTGAATGGTTGGATTCTAAAGTCGATAGAAGCAATATATAATGGTAGTAAAAGGAGCATCTAAGAGTAAATGAACGACTGAGCAATAGGTTTGATATTAGGCAGGGCTGTAGGCAAGGTTGCGTTATGTCCTTCTGAATGTTTAATGTATACATAGTTTGCAGAAGATAAGATTATTACGACAGAATCAGTCGATCATTTGCAGAAAATGATGACCAAACTGGATAACAGCATGAAGTGCATGGGTCTCAAGATTAACGTAAATTGAACAAAAATTATTGTGTCTGAGAGAAGGGGTGAGAAAACAGTAATGCAACATTGCCTCGAGCGAAGAAAGGATAGAACAAGTTGATGACTTTGCGTATCGTAGGAGTTTATTTGCTGCTGGCAGAAAGATAGATACAGATATATCCAGACGTATAAACGAGGTAGAAAGAATATCGGCAGCGTACAATCTATTACTAAAGAATGAGTAAAAATGTAAGAAACAAACCTAAAATTGCGACATACAATTCTGTGCTTGCACCCACTGTGCTAATGGACAAAGTAGGTAATGAGTGAGCTCTCAAAGAACGTAGTGTGGAAGAAACACTGATTGACAAGAGCGAAAGAAACTTGCTGATGTGGTTTTCATCATGTTGAGAGAGTGAATGAAGGACATCTCACGAAGTAAGTGTATTTATTTAAAGTGAGTGGTAGCGCACTCAGAGGTAGACCGAAGAATGAGTGGTTGGAATGTGTGAATGAGACTCTAAACCGAAACGACATAAAGAGTCGTAGAAACACAAGAGCTTGCATGAAAACATTTATGAATGTAAAGAAAGCAAAAGATGCATACAAGGATAAGGATGTGTGCAAGACAATCGTTTATTAGGAGAATATTGTCATATAGAACGAAAGAATTTGAAAACTTATGGGCGTTTGTGAAGAGTTTTTCCTAGCAGATGTGGTTGGGGTGAATAGTATGGACCTTTTTGTGGGTGTATTAGTCAGTGTGAGTGTTTATGCGAGAATCGTAATGTATGATGGCTTTTTGAAGTCCTTCACGTAGGGTGATTGCTAGAGAGATCGATCAGCGACCCATGTCGGAGGGGTGTTGTGGGACGAGTGTGTCGCTAGAATGAAGAACACGCGATGACTTCCAGATTTATCAAAAACCTATCCCTTTTTCTAAACATTCCTCACTCATTTTTACCATATAATTTTTTTGATTTCCGGTAGTATAAAGAGGCTAGAACCAGACTATTTACGTTTACTGCGAAATGGATTTTCCCTTATGGTATGATAAAAAAATAGAATAGAAATAAGTTTTTGTGATATTTCAAAATATTGAAAGTAAATTAGATCCAAATTATACTATAGTCAGGTCTAAAAATTATTAAAGACCATAACTATTTTTTATATAGTAACGTCCAACAGTGTGATTTTGTTTTCAACCCTGACACTTGCAATTCGTTTGATCACATAGACCGATTTTTTTTTCGGTGAGAACTTAATCCATGAGGCTGCGGGAGAACAGAAAGATTTACTGACGGTCCAGCAGCTGAAGGATTAAGGAAATCAAGGAAAGTGTAGTTATCCATTTGCCAAATCTTGGGTTATCCTTCGTCGAGGGAGTGCTGCGAGATCAGACCACGTTTCACAATAAATATTTTATAGATGAAATAAATGTGAGTGATGTACAGTTCCAGATACTTCCATTGCACAAACTCCCGCTTTCTACTACTACATACTCGGACTAAGATATTATAATAGTAGTATTGCCTCACTGCAACAGCCACTACCACTAAGAAACCACTTTCGACGCTGCAATAAAAGAGAATTCGTTCTCAACTATGCATCCTCAGGCTACTTTTCATTTCTGTCAAATCATTTCTAGTCAAGAGAAGAAAAGCCCAGCATGTAATAAGATTTATGCATCTTTGGGTTTATTTCATAAGCGCTTGCATTTTATTGCTTACTCACTATGAAAGATTTTTAATTCTACATCGTGGAAAGAAGCCTTTTCTCTTCTTTTTTTGGAATCTTTGAGTAATCTTGATCCAGATCGGGAGTTTCACGGACCCTCAATAGGAATCCAGCCCAGCCAGCAAAATCGAATATTAAGATAAAGAAGGGCTTTGATTGTTGGGATGATCGAATTTTATCCTCTAAACTGAATCATTTCTCACCTAAGCGATTGGAAGAGTTTGTCATTTTTTATTAGTGAATTCACTGTTAATATCGTTTCGAAAATAAAAAATAATTTGTATTCGATTTTCACTATGTGAAAGATTAGGTTACTAGAGTGATGTTAGTTAAAGAAATACGCTATTTTTTATTCTTGTTCAGAAATTGAATCGCAAATTAATTGCTTTTTAGAGTTTCATATAAACTTCTAAGCTCGATTCTAAGTCTTGTTTCAATTTTCATAATATTTTTGTCTTTTTATGTTAATAATAAAATGAAGTTTTTAATTGAAATTCTAAACGAAATGTTCCAGATCAGTTTTTACACTTCATGATACAAACGTACATTTCAAAGTATGCACATTTTTTTCTACATTTAGAATACTAAATTTCATAATCGAGATTATTAATAGCGTTAATTTTCAGTAGAGTTTCGATTTCAAATAAAATTCTTCAAAATGTTTCCATAATGTGATAATGAGTGTTCAAGCGAATAAAACGATATCAATAGACCAAAAAAATTTCAACTAGAGCAGGTAATTTTCAAAAAATGGTAATTTTGTTTGTCAAGCCTCTATAGCATTGGCGATAGTTTTGGAACTATTTAAGTAGAATGGAAACTGGATAACGGCCCTGGATATGCCGCCTTTCTAGAATTTCCGATAGCTGCATTCGGCCATGAGGAAGTCCAAGGGGCCGAGAGTGAAAGGCGCTGTGAGCTGAGCGGAGTTGAGCAGTTCCGTTATTTATTTATTATTAATATTCTTGGAAGGGCGTCACGGCCATCGCAGGCTAACCCGAGACCAGTGGTGTAGTCAGATTGCAGTGTATTTGAATTTCATTTTTGAATCCTGACATAGCTTACCGTCCTCGATTGATGTCCTCTGGAAAATCAAAAAAAAAGATTGTGGGTTTCCTTGAAATGGAGAGGATTCGATTATATCAATAATTGCACCTTACAAATTGCTAATTTTCATTTAAATTAATGCATATAATAGACAATTGCTGCCAGAATTAGATGGACTAAACAAATTTGAATAAGAAATTGGCAAAAATCAAAAGGGTAGGACTTAATATAAAATAGACTTCACGTTTTGGTTGAATTTTGGACACATGAAAAATCAATTTTCTCCAATAAGCACCTTTTTTCATTTTCAGAGATTTTTTTCCTTAAATTTTTTCTTGAGTAAGTTGGGAATCCTATATGTTTTTCATGGGTGAAACCATTTTTCATGACAAGGTGAGTTTTTTTTCTGTCCAAAAATCGAATTTCCCTCGCTCGTGATATAAGATATCGTAATAGAAAACAGCTCTTTTTGTATTATGAGAAGGAATTAGGAAATGTGAGTTCAAATGTATCCTCATTGACAAATAGCCTTATTTACGATGTTATGAACTGAGACAATGTCCTTGGGTTAACACCATGAAGGAATTATTATTTCCAGATGCTACATAGACCGGTACTTTGTTGCAAATAAATATTTGTTGAAAATCAACGTATTATGTCGATTTAAATGAGCACTATAGTCTTTAGTTTTCTAACATGTGTATGATGTGCATAAATAAATAATATTTTTTATGCTCCCAACATGTTTTGGCCAATTATCATTATCTACCGAGAAGTGGATGAAAAATTATTCCATATCGATAATTTTTGCAGGAGAATTCAATGAAATAATTCGATATGAAGAGATATTCCCAAAAACTGAAAAAATTGGGCACGAAAACATCCGAGAATGTCATTTGAAGGGATAAAAATTAAGACAGCATAAAAAAACGTAGTCTTCTACAATTGCATTTTCATGTTCATATTCGTGATTAGTGTATCAAAATACATCCTTATGCGGGGGTTCAAAAATATAAGAAATTCATTAACTAGTCTACTGAAAATTCCCAATCTCTACCAAACTCATGAGTTTGAACTGATTCATCTGTATGCTTTAAATATGCATATGTACATATTATATCATGGAACCTTGCAAAATGAGCATAATTGTCTCAAGTTTTTTAAAGATTTTTTTTCACAACATTGTCTCTGGAAAATCAATACTGTATTAAAATCGCTCCATACATTGTACTATAAAGAACATTAGTTGATATTCTGCTACCTCAAGTTTTAGCAAAATTGAAGTTTCTACTGTCTACACATGAAATTTACAAAAATTAAGGTTTCTTCTGTCTCGCAGCACCAATCAGGTTACCTGCATAAGCCGACTCCTGAAATTCAGAATTGTACATGTTTCATGATTCAATACCGATAATTAGATATGTTTCATTTAGTTATAATTTAGAAACGTAATCGTAATGTTATTACATAATAAAAGAAAGTAATGCTCTCGTGATTTTTGCTGTACACGCAAAAAGATTGAATAGGGAAGCTAACATAGGTTGATTACCATAGATTAATTGTATGTTTAGCAACAGCTTCAAAAAATCAAAGTTTTGTCGAGTTCGAGAGTAATAATGTTAAAGAATACGAACTGAAATAATTTTCGTTAAATAATAGTCTTGTTTTCACAGTCATAAGATTTTATACATTTTCTAACTCCTTGCAAAATTCAAGAATGGATTATCGTTTAATATCTCTGGTTGAAGAATGAATGCTGCATGTGGAAATTAAACTAGAAATTCCATACGGAGACTCTATACAAATTTCTACAAATTTATTTTGTATAGAAATAAATGTGCCTGTACTAAGTTTGGATTTCATAGTTCAAGCTTCCACGCTGAAGATGTTTTTGACTCCTTGACGAGAGTTTATCCTTGGGACGTCAAGATGTCATTTGGAGAACGGTAGGAGATAATTGAAATTGAGACTTAGTTTAGGGATATGGATTTTCTATGTGGAATTTCCCTATGGAATAGAATTTCTTCAACTGCGTATTCATGAATAAATCTAGAATGACACCGCAGATGATTAGATTGATAACAGTTCAGCTCACTACAACAATCGGAGCAGCAGGCATCACAAAGTAAATAGAAACAGTAGCCACCAGGACGTATTCTCTAACACTGTGCAATTAATGCAGCAAAAAAAGCCATATGCAGAAGAGCGAGGAAGGCGATAATTGTAAGATTCATGCTGAATGATAATGGGAACCTCTTCTGCATCGATCACGTTTTATATACCCGAGAACTGGTTTAATGGTTCTTCTCATTCCTCTCTTACCTGAGCTAACATTTTCAGTTCTTGATTTTCACTTTTATTTCACACATCCATATGAAATGTGTCCATCTTAAACATTTATAACTTTACTAAAACAGTTTAAAGGGAACATTGTAAAACTATTATGAATAGGTTACCTCATTTCACCAACATATCGCGTTCACAACTCACTGTTTCAAAATGGGGAAACAACAATTATTTATGCGTCGATTTCAGACCCCTTGATAAATCCCATGATGTCGACCACTGTTTGCGTCGTAATTTCCTTGGGTTCCATGAGATGAACCCCAAGGTATTGCTGTGAAAGCTTGGCTAGTACCAAACACTGCCATAGGATGTGGAGGGATGTCTCGTCATCGCGGCCGCATTTTCTGCACTCTGTCGTGGGATGGAGTCTCATTTTGTGCTTGTGATAGTTCAAGCGGTTGTGCCCTGTGAGCATCTGAACCACTATACTTGCATCTTTCTTGGGTAACCTCAGGATCTCCCTGGCTAGGTCCATCCTGTATCTATAGTGCAGGATGGGTTTCGCCTGTTGGAAACTCAGGGTCCGTTTCCAGTACTCTCGGTGCCTCGCCCGGATCCAATTTTTGACGGCCAACCCAATGCAGTATGATGCTAGTCCTAGGAGCGGTTTCAGGCTTACGTTTTCACTTGCTGCCCCACTCTTTGCCAGCTGGCCCGCTTTTTCGATGCCTCTGATCTCTGTGTGACCAGAAATCCATATGATGTCTCTATGATGAGAAACCCATTCGAGGTTCTTTTCTGCCAGTTGGCCTAATGCATATCTGCATTCCCAAATAAGCTCTGATACTATATCCGGTTTCCAACTGCAGTTAATGTCGCTTAGCTGTCTGAGCAGATTGTGATTTGCCTGCCAGCTGCATCTGCCTCTACAAGCGTATGAGTGCACTGGAGGACGGCCAGGATCTCTGTCTGAAAGACGGTGGCATGTCGACCAAGAGGGTTCACCATTCTGCTTCTCCTCCCTGCGCTGTCGTAGGTTCCAGCTGCTGACCCCCCCTCCCCTCTTCTTCTATGGAGCCATCTGTGTACCAGCTTTCCACCTGAAGGAGCTAGCAACCATTTGCATTCTACACATCCCTGTTTGGGATCAAGACGCGGAGAGCCCTGGTGAAGTTGAAGCGTTTTGTTGTTTTGTCCCGCCTCATTTCTGGAATTGGCAGAACACTGGATACATAAAAGCTTAGTGTTTACAGTTTCCCAAGTCCATCTATCTGCTCCCGCTAGGCGGTCCATCGCTCGAGCCACTCTGGTGGTTATCGTAAAGTGTCAGGGTTCTTTGGAGTGAATGTAGCCTATCGCCGCATTGGGCGTAGTCTTCTTTACTCCCGCCACACCCCTGGAAGCTAGCCTTTATAGTCGCAATCTACTCGGCTTAATTTTAAGTTTCGCTTGTGGCCATCAGACCACGGCCACTGGAGTAGAGCCATGCAATCATTTTAGGCCCTGAACCCCATGTCAGACCAAAGTCTCTTCCGCCCATCCAAGAGGTAGTGACGAACTTTTGGCATTAAGTCTCCAGATGCTTCGCCCAGTTCAATTTCCTATCCAGAATTACTCCTAGATTTTCGACCAAATTTGAGATATCCAGCTTCCTGCCACAGAATGTGCCGCGCAGACTTCGTAAGATCCATCAATGTTTCCAGATGAACCTCCCTAATTAGGGTTACAAAGTCATCCGGGTATCCCTGGGTATAATTCCTTCCTCATTTAGCCTACGAAGGAGACCGCCAACCACAATGCACGACATGAGGGATGACGAAACACTTCCCTGTGCGCATACCTGCGGCCCACAGTGGACCTTTTTTGAAATTCTGTCTCAAAATCGTAGAAGTTTGGATCGGAATGTCCTAGAGGGATAATTTTTTTCAAATTAAAGGAAAAACCTTTCCGAATACAGGAAAATTATAGAATAATTAAAAAAAACATTTTTTAACTTTGACAATCTATGCAGAAGATGGAATTTTTGGCAAAAACAATCGTTTATTGAATACCAAAAACACTAAGATTTTACATTTTACGTGCTACACATGTTTTTATATAGATTTTTGCATGCCCAATACGAATCTGACATGTAAATCGTTGTAAGACAACATCCAAAATGGCGGAGCCAATATGCCAGGCTAAAATTTGAGACGAAACCGATTCGACTAGAATTTGCTACAAGGTGGTTTCTTGGCTCGTCAATTACAAATCCGAAGTCGAAATTTTAAAATTCCAAATGTCGGATCCAATATGGCGGACAAAAATTGTAAAAGGGAATCGATTTCACTAAAGAATGCTACTCGGGGGTTTTTCGGGTCACTGATTTTGAATCAAGGGTCGAAATTAAAAAATTTTAAATAGCGGATTCAATGTGGTGGACCATAATTGTGAAAAAAACCGATTGGACTAGAAATTGCATTTTTTGGGTCGCTGAATAATTAAAAAGTTTAATATAGCTCATCGAAATTCTCCAAACTACTTTTGCAGTATTTCTCCTAGAAATCGCGTGACTTTCAAAATTTGTCAACACATATATTTGTAATAATAGTTTTTGCTAAAAAACAAGATTTGATTACTTAAAAAGTTTTAAGAAGTTTATGAAAAACGAAGAAAAGAAAAATAGAACCACTATAGTGATCAGGAATGTGAATTATTGTAGCGTTTATAACATTAAGGTGTTTAAAGCACTGAAACAGTAGAAAACAAGTGAAGTTTAAAGCCGAAAGGCGGTTCCGCGAGCAGTAGAAAGAATATATGATTAAAAGCACCTATCAACTAAGATAATTATCTTCATCGCCTTCGTGACTTTCTGTATCACTTTCATTGTTCAACGAATCGCTTTCCTCACTCATACCGTCTCTGCCAGTTACATCGTCTTCTTCAATTTCTCTGCAAGGTATTTTCAATTTGAAGGTCAAAAAAAGGTATATTATATTAGTATGCTATAATTCACAAAGGTTCAAAAATAATTGAGAATGAAATTGATTGAATTATCTTGCGTGAATGTCATTGGTTTTATTAATTCATTCAAAAGTTTACCATTTAATAATTGAAATAACTTAAAAGTTATTATACCACAGACGAGCGAGATTGGAAGTTTAATAGATTAATTGTAAACTATATTGGCAATATTTGTGCACCAACCCCTCTTTTGTTAATTTCTTGAGGGCTTCTGAAACTTATTTTCGTTTGTGAATTTTTATTCTTTTGTCTATTAACTCAAGAGAAATTTTAGGATCCGTGAGATATATGGCTCTATAAAATACATGTATAATTCGATACTCCTGCTTGTTTTGTCGTAAATGTGAAATAAAATTCTACCTGTATAACTTTTGCCACGATTCGTTTGCCTCTTCAGCAAAATAAGTTGCTCGAAGCACCTTCTCGCCAGGTTTCCAGTGTTAGTTGTACCATGGCCTTGGAGTAATTGGTCGACTCTTACGCAGAATTTTCGAAAATTTTCTCTTGCATAAGGAGCTTCCTGGTCTCAAATTGTTCTGTAAAATTGAAACTTTATGGCTGAAGAAGATTTACAAAATACCTAAATAGTGTGCATGTTCTGATTTTTCTGCATAAAAATTAAAAGAATTAATCCTATAAAAACTATATTCTTTACTACAATTCCAGATTTAGAGGTGAGTTAATCGCTAAAGGATTACATTTTGACGACTCTTTTACATCCCACGTTTGCAAATTCATTGTGTAAGGCAAGTGAAGCATGTGCTCAAAAACTTTAATTTCACTGTGCAGCAAACTTAATCCATAAATCAGAGACGACTTATCAGGGGCAGAATTGTCTGTCAAATTACAGAATTGGTGTACAGTTCTTAAACACATCGGACACCTACTTGTCGCTCTGTTCCCAACAATAGTGTCAAGGCATTTGACATCAAACAGTGTCTGCGAAACGTTATATTCCACTTTCACATTAACGTGCTCTGATAAGCTATCGAGCCCCAAAGTGGTAATCAATTCTAAACTATATAAGTCCCTTTTACACCAATTCAAAGCAATAGAATCGCGAAAACGTTCAGCTGTCTTATTAAGCATATACTGCAGAGGCACTGAAACTTCCGTTTAAGATTACTTGTAATTCCGAGGTTTGCAGGCACTCATTGCTTCTCGAATCTTGTTATAGCATGGATGAATACAACGTTTTCGATCTTTACTATCTTTTGATGAAGCCTTATAACTGCTTTCACTGAAGTTGTATTCCAAATAGAAAGCCAGAGCTGATTCAGGTGTGTGTACAATTTGCTTCATTCTGCTAGAATTATTTAAATCATCATTACTACTACTACTTGTGTTAAGCGAGTTTCCTCTGCCGATTCTATCGGTTAATTCGGTGACAGCGATATCTTCTTTTGCATAATTTTTTTTTTTTTTTTTTTTTTTTTTTTATGAGGGGGAAAAATGCCAAAA
>JAUMHM010086655.1:0-10827 GCA_032362435.1 Melikaiella ostensackeni
ATGCTTAAGAGCGGTGGCGGATATTTGTTTGTGTGGCTGAGCGAATTTATGAATATGTGTGCTATACATGGTGAAGTACCAAATGACTGGAAAAAGGCGATTATCGTCCCAATCTACAAGGGAAAGGGTGATAAGGGCGACTGTGCTCATTAAAGAGCGATTAGCCTACTAAGTACCGTGGGCAAAATATTCACCAAAATACTGATTGAGCAGGTATGAACAAATATTCATCAAATACGCACTTTTATTCGTTCTCAGTACTCTTCTAGTTAGTTACCATATTTTTTTTCAAAAATGCAAGTAAACTAACAAAAGCAGAAAGGAAACATTGCTCTAGCACTTCAAATTATAAATTCTCACTTATTTTAGGAGTCCTAATTTAATAGTTTGTGGTCATTTAAAACTAGGAATAGTTGTTATTTCCTATAGATAATTTTTCAAGCTTCCAAGCTGTTATGTGCTTTTTAATAATTTCTTTATTGTTTGAAAAAATAGTTTAAAAAACTTAGATGATGCGTGACTCCTAAGACATGCCCCGTTTGGTTAGAAACTGTAGGTAAGAGCGTAAGCTGTCTTGCCTCTGAAGTAGCAGCTGATACAGCCGGAAAAAGCGAAATTCAAATTTTCCACTTATCAGAAACAACCTCTTCTAACCTCTTCCTGCTTTTAGATCACCAATACGAAATTCTTGAAAATATGTTACTTTCTCGCTTTATATCAATTAATTCTTGTTCGAAGGTAAATTATATTTGTGATTTTACAACTTTATATAAATGTTCACTTTAATTCACTTTTCTTAACACTCGTTTCCTCATTAACATTATTTTACGCTTACTTCATTTTTCATTCTGTTATATGTTATATGTTTTATATGTTGCTTACGATAGAAAATACAAAATTATTATATTATTAGGCACCTTCCCCCTTTCCCCTAAATCGGTTTTCTTTAAAACCCACTCTTTTTATTACCTGATTGGTCGTGGGAATTTCCGCAATCAATCAGTAGCTACCGGATTACCTGGCAAGCAGAAAGGAATCCGGTACCATGTAAACATAACTCAATCACGTTGGCGATCCGGCGCGCCGTACTTGAATCAGCGGCGGCTTGGAATTAAAGCAAAGTAGTCGGCTGCGGTGTGGCGCGGCGGTACAACCGTCTTCTTTAAATTATTAAAATCGAATAAAACGATAATATTGAATAGAGACCACTGACTATTACAAACACTATAATGCGCACATTTCTTAATATTTTTCAGTGTTCTCGATATTTTTTGTCGTACAGTGGTCATTTCTTCTAGTGAAAATGCAATTTGCGATAAGTATTTTACTCGTAATACTTCATCTTATGCAAAATATAGAGTTTTCAAACAACTTAGACTTGAAAGAAAACAGTTTCTCAAATTATGCAGGAAATCATGGAAAAAGTTTCGTCGGTCACCATATTTGAGATTCCAAATTTCGGCCGAAGAAATCGCTTTGAAAGTAATTGGCAACGCGCCGTGTGAGAGAAGAGATCGCTCTTAAAAAGTGCATTTGATAATTCTGTCTGTTATTTCCACGCGCGCATTTCTCAATATTTTTCAGTGCTCTCGATAATTTTTTATGTGCAGTGGGCACCATACTTAAGGTTTCAAATCGTGAAAATGCAATTTGTTTTAGTTCTACAAGAAAAAAAAGAATGGAAATTTATTACGGCTGATAAATTTCCGGGGAGTTCAGGAAATTTATGGTAATTTACGAAAAGTGTCGACAATGTATGCAAATTCACGGACATTCGAAAATTTCTAAATGTAGCGAATCTTGCGCAAACATATGGAAAGCTAGAGAAACTTTTGGGATTTTATGCAGAGTTTTGAGAGAATTCAGGCAAAGTTTTCGAAATTGTAGAAGGCTTTGGAGATTTAGAAGTGTTCCAAAAATTGACTATTGAAAGGAAAAATTCAGTGGCGTTTATGAGCTTGTTAAGTTTTTGTTCACAGTTGAGTATCCTTGTCACATTTTGGAGCATTAAATGGTCTTTTACCATCTTGGAGACCAAACTGCAGGAGACTGGTGACCTCCTCAGTCTACAAAGCAAACTGATCATAACTCCTTTGGTTCTGGGTTGGCTTTCATATTTTCCTTTGCATGACCGAAGTTTGGTGGGACTGACGTCATGAATGTACGCTTCAACTTATGAAGATTTAGCTGCTTAATTTGAACACGATTCTATGCCTATGGAATAAACTCGCTCCAAGTTGTAGTTGGGTGTATACACTTGAAAATGAATAATACAAATAATAATGTAGCTTCGGATGGGATTGCCACTGCGACTGACCGAAGGACTGTCTTCGGAGAAGTTTCAGGCGAAGAATGGAGACAAGGTGTTAGAAATGCTAGAGGTGTAAGTGATCTTAAGGAAGAGGAATTGCGGGATACAATGCGCGTAAGTAAGCTAGATATTCTGTGTGTACCGGAAACAAAGAAGCAGGGATGTCAAGTAAGAAACATAGAGAACGGACTCGAGTTTTGGTCAGGAGAAGATAATGAATCGTATGGTACCCAAGGAATCGGTCTGATTATGAATGAAGGAGCAAAACACCATGTCAAAATGTTCGAAAGTGTATCACATAGATTACTATGGGTTAGGATGAAAGTAAGACTCAGAAAACTATTTACTATAGCGTGCTACGCTCCAGTTGATGGTGACAAGAGGGATGTAAAAGATACCTTCTGGAGCCCGTTAAATGATATACTAAGGACTTTCGATCCTGGTGAGAGAATAATTCTACTTGTAGATATGAATAGCTGGGTTGGTGTGCAACGCGCAGGTACTGGCAGGGTACTGGGCCATTTCGGAGACCCAAAAACGAACGGTAACGGTGACAAATTGATTAGCTTATGCTTAGAAAAAGGCTTGTTTATTACGAACACTTAGTTCAGACCTATAAGGATCCAAACGTATACTTGGTGCAGAGTCGAAAGTCACAGTATGGTTGACTTTGTTGAAGTGGATGAGATACTGAAAGGGCTTGTAAGGGATACAAGGGTTATGAGTGGCTCTGAGTGCGGAACAAGTCACGACCCGTTAGTGTCAGAAATGATCGTAGGTCAAGGGTGAAGGAGAAGGCAACTTATAATGCGCCGAGGCAGACGCGAGTTAGAATAGAGAATTTGCAGAAACCAGAAGTACAATTGTTATATCGAGAAAATCTGAATAAATATTCAGAACATCATGAAGGAGACTGAAAGACTGAATTGAATAATAAAAATATCGAGGGTACATGGATAATACTACGGGATAGCATCTTCAAGGGTGCATCTGTAGTGCACGGTACTGAGGCTGTAGGAAGAAAAGCTGGAGATGCTCGGTGGAATGATGAAATCCGAGTGGCTGCCGAAGACAAAAAGCGAGCGTACTTGAAAATGTTAAATAGTTAAGGTCTTAGCGATGAGCAGAACACTAGATTAGAAAATAATGATAGGGATAAAGACCGAAGAGCCAAGATACTAGTCAAAGATAGCAAGGATAAAATCAAAGCGGAAGAAGATAAAAAAATGAAAAATGACTTTAAAGAAAATAGGAAATTATTTTGAAAATGGGTGAAGAAGATTAGATAAGGAAGTTCTAGCACCGAAGAAGTCGAAATCAATAATGCTGATGGTAAAATGATATGGGAATCGGACGAAGTGAAAGACTGTATGACAGATTTTTTCGAGAGATTGTATGGAGGTCATGCTATGGAGCATAACAACCTTCCTATTGCAAAGCATACGTTAGACAATCCGTTATAGATAGCGAAAGAAGAATCAATATCGACGATATTATATGCGAAATTGAGAAGCTAAAGAATGGTAAGGCTGATGGTATGGATGACATCACGGCTGAAATACCTTCTGACATGCTGTTTCACTCTCTTATTCATAATCAGACCGACACCTTGGGTACCATATGATTCATTATCTACTCCTGACCAAAGTCCGAGTCCGTTCTCTATGTCTGTTACTTGACATCCCTCTTTCTTTGTTTCCGGTACACACAAAATATCTAGCTTCCTCACGCGCATTGCATCACGCAGTTCCTTTTCCTTAAGATCATTTACACCTCTAGCATTCCAAACACGTAATTTACATTTATCGCCTGAAAGTTTTCTGGGGACATGCCTTTCGTCAACAGGAGTGTCAATCCTATCCGAGGCTACATCGTTATTTGTATTAGTCATTGTTAGAATAATGCACTCAACTACAACTTAATAAAAGATATTTATTACATAAGTATGAAATCATGTCCAAATGATGCAGGTAAATCTTCATAAGTTGGAGTGTCCAGTCATATAACGTCAATCTCATCAATCTTTGGTCATGCAAAGGAAAGTATGAAAACCAAGCCAGAACCAAAGCATTTATGATCGATTTGTGTTGTACACTGAGGAGGGCACCAGTCTCCTGCAGTTTGGTCTCTAAGATGTTATAAGATCATTCAATGCTCCAAAAATGTGACAAGAAATCTTAACTGTGTGTAAAAACTTAATAAGCTTAGAAGCTTTCTCAAATTTTCATTCTTTAATCTCCAAAAGTTTTCACAACTTTCCCAACTGTTGCCATAAACTGTCGGAAGTTTCCGTAAATTTCGGTAAACTTTTGCAAGTTTCCGTAAATTTCCATGAATTTTTGAGAGTTTTTGTGAATTTCCATAAATTTTTGAAAGAACACTTGAGTTGAAATTTGAAACCATAACAAGGCCAACCGACGAAACTTTTTATAATTCTCATCTTAAATTTAGAAAACCTTGTTTTCCTTTAAGACTCTGAAAATTTATATTTCGCACAAAACAAAATACTCAAAGTAAAATACTCATCGTAAATCGCGTTTTCAGTAGGAGAAACGCCCAATACACGTAAAAATAATTGAAGACACTGAAAAATATTGATGAATGGAAAAGCGCGTGGAAAAAACTGATAAAATTTGCAAATGTTTTTTTCAGAAGAACGATCTCTTCTGCGAATTCCGACAAATTCTAATGTAATTTGCAGACTCTATTAGGTGTATTTTTGGAGTAAATAGGTATGAAGTTTCAGTATATTCTGTTTTCAGTTTCACACAGAAGCGTTTTCATATAAATTGAGAGAAAAACCTCGTGAAGTTTATTTAATCGTTTTGGAAATTTCCAACACATTTTTAAAAATTTACCTTAAGGTATATGTACTTGTGAAAATTCGAAAATTATTACATTTATTTTTTGATATAATTATTGAGAGGTATATATATATATATATATATATATACATCGTTTTTCCGGTGATTATCTGTAGATTCTGATATATGCTAGGTGTTGGAGTTAAGGATTGCATCACTTTAAGGTCATATTTTATGCTTCTCTTACTTATAAGTAATACGTATTAGTCATTTCATTAGGTGGCTCATTACGCCCCAAGCATAGGGGGATATGAGCGAAGCGTACTACCTTTTCATTTTCGTTTCTAGCCCCGTATATATATTTTTTTATTTACGTTTATCTTGGCAAAATTATTGTTGAATTTTTTTATAGAATATATATAACGACTTAAATAAAACGACTTACTTTCGAGCAATGAATTGCAGATTTCAAATACTGACGTGAAAATGACAACTATGCGTATCTCTCCCGACGCTACCTTATTGAAAATGGTTAACTACCTCTCTTAAGTCTGAACGATTGTAGTCTCCAAGTTCATTATTTTTAAAGAATCGATAAAGATCTAATTAAGGCATGCTTCAGCTATCAATAAATCTGGATCAATAAAGAGATTTGAAACCGTTAAAACAAAATTATAGTAACTGTAATGTTACCTAACTGTAAATTATATGTATAAGAAGTACCTCGTCGTCCCGGAATTCGGGATGAATAGTCAAAAAATTTTAAATACACACGTATTTTCAATGACAATACGATACTATATCACAATTAAGTTAGCCTTCCCTCCACAACCGCGAATTTTCATGCATAATTTTCTTTTCAGAAATCTGTATGTTCCAACCGAGTAAAGACACTCGATTGTTTCCTTTTTGAGGTCGGTTGCAACAACCCCTATACTACATATTTTTCAAATCTGCTCAAACCCATTTGACTGTATCCCAAATGTGCTTTGTTGCACCACAAAGTAAAAATTTTGGGCCGTAAAACTGTAGGAGTTATTACAAATTATTATTGTAGACATTATTCTAAATTCATGAGCTTTGAGAACTTTAAATGCTTCATATCGTATACTGATATTTTTCCTCACCTCCATTTTTTAATTTTATTATGTTAAAAGGTAGTAAAACGACCATTTGCAAGGTTGTTTTCAATCTCTCATCACGCTTAAAAGTTACGTCAATGACTTTATTGCCTCAACTAAAGATAAGTAATCTGATGAAGGTTAGTATATATAGCAGTGAACTATTCCAAATTTCTCTGCCGCCGTTCATAAAATTTATCTTGAAGAAATGAAGATTGCTAGCCTCATTCTAATTCTCACGTTGGCGATTTATCTGGATCCTGCTGGTAAGTGTAATCAGGATGACATATGTCGGGGTTCCCCGAACATATCCTCTTTTTAAGGCTTGCGACTTCTCACACGCTCTCTCTCAAAAGTGAATAGTATTAAATCGTTCAACAATATTTAGCTTCAAATTCAAAGGTTTTTCAACGAATATCATCATTTTGAAATATTCAGATTCATCATCTAATTACAGAAATAAAAGGAAAAAGATTCGTCGGTCACCATACTCGTATTTAAGGTTTCAAATTTCAGCTAAAGGACTCGCTTTGAGAGTAGTACACAACGCGCCGTGTTAGAGGAGAGTCGCTTTTGGAAAGTACATTTGAAAATTATGTCTGTTATTCCCACGCGCGCATTTCTCAATATTTTTCAGTGTTCTTAATGATTTCTGATGTGCTGTGGGCATTTCTTCTAGTGAAAATGCAATTCGCTAATTTTACTTGTAATATTTTATCTTATGCAAAACATAAGGTTTCCAATTGCCTTAGGCTTGAAAGTGAACAGTTTCCCAAATTATGCCATAAATGAAGAAAAAGTTTCGCCGGTCACTATATTTGAGGTTTCAAATTTAATAAAATAAAAATAAAATAAGGTGTTCGATACGGCCATATCTGAAGGTCCTATGATTGATAAATCTTGCAGATATGAAAAATTGTAAGATCTGAAATAAACAAGTTTCGTCATTCCACTCTTTCTTCAATAATAGATAAAGCTGTTCGGAATTTTCCGTAAGATTAGTTAGTCAAGTACATAGATAATATTACGGAATTCTCCGTATAAATATTTTATCTTCATATCATTTATTTTATATCTTTTGACCTATTTTATATCTTTTATCTTTTTATTTTGCACTTCAAATAAGATCAGACATGAAAAACGATTTTGGTGCGGGAATTTCCGTAAAATAAGCCCCAGAAGAGAATTGACGTAATGCGCAGGTAATCATCACAAGTGCAACATTGATGATTAGATTTTGATGATTGTGGATCTTGGATCGCTGCAACCGATGCGAAAGCGAAATCCTTTCATCACGTCATGTATTGGGTATGACATTTTTAACTCGATTATTTCAAGAACCTGACGTGATAGGAGGATTTCTCTTACGAATTCAAATTCAGGGAACAAAAATCAGTGGGAAATGATAAGTCTGAACCTGGAAAAATTTCCGTCTGATTGACTTTGCTTGCTGCAAATTGAAAGTTAAACAAAATTTGAAGAAGCACCATTTAGAAATTTTGAAAATTTGCGACGATGCCGCCTACCCTGATGTTTATTTTAATAAACGGGTTCAGAAATATTTAGCTTCAAATTCAAAGTTTCCAACAAAATCATCATTTTCCAACCGTGCATTCAACTCATTGTAAAATCTAGAAAATTGTTCCTAAACATACGGAAAACATAAGTGGAATATGTCAGGAATACTAGAAGTGGAAAATAGAAAAGTTTGATGTTTTTCTTATAAGCGGACAAAGTAACCGAAATCACTAAAGAACTGGTCAATAGTCTCTCTAATTGACTTTATTGAAATAAAGGTGTAACTCTTTTATTATTTTATTAGTCTCACTATTTGGTTGCATATGCAACTGTTTGGTTGATAATGAATTTTTTCGTTGATAATTCATATTTTTGGATTTGAAAATTCGAATATTCTGTTGAAAATTTAATCATTTTGTTGAAAACTCAACTATTTGTTGAAAAATCACTCTTTTTGTTCGAAATTTCGAGTGCGTTGTTGAAAATTCAACTTTATTAAAGTGAAAATTTATTGGATTGAAAATTCAACTGTTTTTGGTTGAAGTTTAATCTTTTTCGTTTGAAACGTCGACCATTTGGCTGGAAATTCATCTTCGTTGGTTATAAGTTCAACTATTTGGTTAAAAATTCGTCTCTCTTGCTTGAAAATTCAGGATTTTTGTTGAAAGATCATCTTTCTTGGTTGAGAGTTTATATTTTGCACTAAAGAGTCAACTCAGAAAATTCAAATTATGAACATTCAAAATTATTAAATCCTCAATTCTCAATCTTAAACATTGAAGAATTTCCAATTGCGAATCTATAAACTTTAATGAATTTCAATTTTAAGTCTTCAAGATTGAACTATTCCAAAAAAGCATTCACAATTGCATCATGTTAACCTCAAAAATTCCCCAATCAACGAATCTTTAATTGTGAATCTTAAAAATCAAATAATTAAGAATTTTCAATCTTTAAAATTGAGCTATTCCAGAAAAAAAAGCATTTGAAATTTTAACATGTGGTATTCGACACATTCCAAATTAATGATTCTTCAATAGTAAATATTCAAAACTAAGAATTCTTAATCGCAATTCTATAAAATTGAATAAATTTCAAATTGAAATTTTCGAAATTAAACTATTCCCAAAAAAATCTTCAAAAAATATATCATTCTAAACTGTTAACGTTCCAAATTAATGAATCCTTGATTGTAAATCTTGAAGGTCGAAAAATTTTAAATTGCAAATCTATAGAATTGAATAAATTTCAATTTTAAATCTTCAAAATATAATAATTCACAATTTCAAATCTTTGAAATCGAACCACAGAAAAACATTCAAAACTACATCATTACATGAGAAAGTATAAACTGACGGAAAAAAGTTGGAATTCATCTTCTAGACACGTGTATTATTATTATTTTACCTTGAGAAACTCAGATCATTTTACGTATGACTAAATGGTACATAGATTAAGTTATCATACAATTTGACGTCAGCACAGTTTTACTGTATTGGTATGCAAACTTTGTAGCCCCACCTACAGTTTCGAAACCTGTCAAGTTTATCGTAAGTTTATAGCCCATAATTGAAATTTTCCTCATTACGATTTTGTTAATATAATGAAAACATGAAAGTTTTGAACTTTCGAGAACTCGAAACTATTTGAATACACGAATGTTCGGGTTAACTCAAACTCGACTCGAAGTTCTACGCTTTTTCCACATCCCCAATAACTATTTTTTCTAGCTATAAATTCTGTTGAAAGTTATCTTCCAGCAGTTTAAGAGTGTTTAAGCAATTTTAGGAAGATTTCATCGAAAATGTGAAAGAATGATATCAGTCCAAGGAGTTAATGATTACTCCTGCAATCTGTTGTACACTTTCTCTGCAATCTTATGCAATCTCGTGGAATCTCGTGCAATCTCGTGTAATGCCATGCAATCTTTTACAATCCCTTGTGGTCCCTCCTCACGAAAAAGTATTATAGGAAATTTAATATAGCTCTATGATCACTTCCCTATAATGAAATTCTTATAAATTTCTCAGATTTCTAGGAAAATCATTATACGAAATCATTTTAGGAAATCATTATTAGTAGGTCAGTATAGGAATGAATAATATCAAAATATTGGCAGAATTGATGCATCAAATAGAGAAACTACAAACGAATGATTTATTTATTCACTTAACGAAAGATTTCGAATTATTTCAAGGGATTTAACAAAATTCCAAAAGAGTTAAAAGATTTTAAATACATCAATTGATTTCATATTGATTTTCCAAATAAGTTTTAACTGGACTTTATAGTAAACGGTATAATTTTTCCATGTAAAAACAGGATTCCTATAAAACAGAAAAGTTTATGTAAATTCAGAAATTACTTTAAACAAATTTAGTATCCAAATTTATTTCCTTGAACTGATTTATGAAATGTAAATATTACAGAAGGACAAGCTTGACGCTTATAATCCATCAGATAGCGACTATCGTATATTTACTGTAATAAAGATTCCAAAAGAAAAAAAAAGATTCCAAAGAATATCCTCGGATTTTAGAGGATTTTGTAGGATTTCATGCGATTTACTGGAATTTCAAAAGAATTCCGAATATTTTGAAGGATTTTAAGGGATTTTTGATAAGTATTTTACTTGTAATATTTTATCTTATGCAAAACATAAGATCTCCAAATGCCTCAGACTTGGAAGAGAACAGTTTTCCAAATCAGTTCTGAATCATCGTTGAGCACTTTTGTCACACATGCATTGAATGGTCTTTTCTCATATTTGAGACCAAACTGCAGGAGACTGGTGCCCTCCTCAGTATACAACACAAACCGATCATGACTCCTTTGATTCTGGCTTGGTTTTCATACTTTCTTTCGCATGACCGAAGTTTGGTGGGACTGACGTTATGAATGGACACTACCTTATAACGATTTAGCTGCTTAATTTGGACATGATTTTATACTTATGAAATGAATTTCTCGCATGAGGTTGTAGTTGGGTGGATACGTTTAACAATGAATAATACAAATAATAATGTAGCCTCGGATAGGATTGACGCTTCTACTGACGAAAGGCATGTTCTCG
>JAUMHM010086656.1:0-10826 GCA_032362435.1 Melikaiella ostensackeni
CAGTGATGGGTAAGTTACTTTTTAAAAGGAACTAGTTATAGTTACCGTTACATCACGAAAAAAGTAACTAGTTATCGTTATCGTTACCCATTCAAAATGTAACTTTTTCTTAGTTGCATTTCCAAAAAAAAAGTAACTATCGTGACTTTTTTAGTTCCTTTTGTATTTTAGAAATATATATATAAATTTAATTTTTACAAAACTTTATTCATAATTTTCGAGTGATAGTTATTACACTTTTTAATGAAAGTCGCAGGCTAGTCATGACCCACGTAATATTTCTAAAACAAGATATGTTTTAGAAAATTTTGAGTTTCAGTGTGGAAAGGAAATTGCAGCTTTCCTATTTTGAGCTAAAAATCTCTTTGGCGCTGAAAAATAATTATTTCTTTCTAAAAGTGTTTCTTTAGATTTACCTAGTTTCGACTTCCACTTCTAGAAGATTTACAATATTCTAAGACCAACAGAAAACTTTTTAGTAGGCGTTGAATTTTCAACAAAATACATAAATTTTCGAATGAAAAATAGAAATATCCAACCGAATAGTTGAATCTTTAACCAAGCAATATGAATTTCAAACAAAAATGGGATGGTTAAATTTTTATCTAAAAATTGAATGTGTAACAAAAAAAAAATGTTAACAAATTAGTTAGTTTTTCAACGAAGAAAATGATTTTTCATCTAGAATGATGAATCTTCAACCAAAAAAACAAAAACATTTCTAACAAATTAGTTCAAGCTTTTACCAAAAAAGGTGAATTCTCGATGAAACAGGTAATAGTTGAAATTTCAACCAAAAAAATTTTCATTTCAAATCAAATGCAGTTGAACTCAACCAAAAAAGACGAATTTTCAACAGAATAGGTCAATTTGAAACCAAAGAGATAAACTTTCAACCAGGAAGACAATTTTTTACCAAAAAAGACGAACCTTCAACAAAATACATGAATATTTTTTTAATAAAAAAAATAATTTTGAACAAAAAAAGATGACTTCTTAACAAAAAAATGTAATAGTTGATATTTCAACCACAAAGGAATTTTATTTTGAATAAAAAACAGTTACATTCAACCAAAAAACAATTTTTCAACAAAATAGTCAAATTTGCAGTTAAGGCAGAAAAAAAATTAACCAGATTGTTGAAGTTCCAAGTCAAAGAGGCGAAATTTCAACAGAAAAGATGATAAAAAACCGAATGCTAAAATTTCTATCCAAAAAAGTTCAATTCTCAATGAAAAACGTTATACTTCGAATTTAAATCGAAAAACACGAATTTTAAATAAAAAACATGAATGTTTAATTGAAAAAATTATTTTTATACGGAGAAAGATTAATCCACAACGGAAAATGTAATGGTTGATATTTCAATTAAATAATCAAATTTTAATCCAAAAAGATAAATTCTCAATGAAAAATGTAATAGATGAAATTTCAACCAAAAAAGAGAAGTTTTCAACGAGATTGTTTAATTTGAAACCATGGAGATGAATCTTCAACAAAATACATTATTTTCATCTAGAAAGGTCAATTTTCAACAAAATAGTGCAATTTCAATTCAAAGACATGTATTTGCAACCAAAAAGATTAATTTTTTATAATTTAAAAAAAAACGAATTTCTAACAAAATATATGAATATTCAACTAAAAAAGATCAATTTCCAACAAAAAAAATTTCAATTGAAAACATTAATTTTTAGCAAAAAAAGATGAATCTTCAACTATAAGTGTAATAGTTCATATATTTCAACAAAAAAAATTAGATTTAAATCACAAACAGATTGATTCAACCAAAAAACTAATTTTCAACAAAATATTTGATTTTCAACTAAATGAAGTGATTTTCTTTTAAGTCGTTCAATTTCGAACAAAATAATAAAATCATCAACCAAATAATGAAATTTTAAACCAAAAAAGATGAGTTTCCAACTAAAATATTAAGTAAAATAATTGGAATGGTTGAATTTTCGGTTGAAAAAATGCATTATGAACCAAAGAGAAATAAATGTATATCTCAGGCACTATTTTTTTATTTCTTTCTAAGTGTTTTTATAGATTTTAGAAAATTTTGAATCCCAGGGTGACAGAAAAATGTCAATTCTTCTTCTCATCCTTGCTAGTAATGCTATCATAAAAAAAAGAAAATTGAAGTTATATGCTACAAAGTTGATGATATAGCATTGAACTCAGTGTGGCTATTAGGTTAATTCATTGAATATTAATTATGTACATCGTTTATTTAATAAAATGAATTCCAACGCATTTTAATTACTCCATCATAAAAGGGTAATTATCTAGAAACAATTTATTTTCCTTTCCAAAGCAAAACTTGTATGTCCACTATGGGCGCTCGATAGGTCAGCTCGATATAAGCCCAAGCACAAAATAGAACTCTGATTACGTTTATTAATAGAAGTTTTAATCAATAAAAATTCGGAATCATTGAAAAAATTTCAGTACTTGGGTTTCAGTTTCTCATATAATTAAAATAATTTGATAATTGATTTCACTCTTTCTCAATTGAGCTGCCCAGTTGGGCCCCAATTGCGAAAGAGAGAGCAACGGAAAATGAATAAAATTCTCTTCTCACCTGTCGAAGGGTTAACATCTCCACTTGAGAAGAGCCTCAAATTAGTACCTATATTCTATAACATCTCGCCCTATAGCCTATACAGTTAAGAAAGTTGAAACGGGAACATCAGGTTAAGGACGTTTGCTTCTGGTAAACTCCAACGCAACTCTCCTTCTCTATACTCAATCTTTCATTTTCGGTTTTACTCTAATTGAAAATCTAAAGATATTTGTTTGAGAACATAAGCACACTAGTTAGAATTCCATTTCTAATTTTTATGACAAACTGTTAAATAATTTTTTAAACTATCTGTATAGTAACTCTAATCTCATCATGAACGATTATAGTCCAGGCATCTTGTAGGAAAAAAGGTCTTTTTACCGTTCTAAGTAGGTGGAGCGCGTTTTTTTTTTTGGTATAAAGGTTTCTTGAGGGATCCTGATGAAAATTCCAGATTTCAAATATTTTTGAGAACAGTTCAAAAACTCGTGTTTGCGTACATTGACCCATCTTACTGCATTTTTGGGCAAAATGTTCAAAACAAAATTAAACTAGACACAGTTCTGAGAAAGCTAAAAGAAGAGAGAACCTGCTACCTCCAAAGAAATCCGATTTTTTCCAAGAAAGAGGCTGAAAATCAAATTCTGAAATTTATATCTATACTTTCGAATCAGTTGATTTTATGGAATTAATAATATTGTTTGATTCCCAAAATTTTTTCCTTCTTAATAGTTTGAAAGTCCGTTCAATTCTGCGTCCGACGAGCTATTGTAAATTAAAATTGGTTGAAATTTCACTGATTGTAGTGAATTAAAAATTTTTTCGTATTTTCGCCATGAATTCCCGTACAAAACTGAAGTGAAATTTTCACTCGCTGTTCATTGCAGAAGTATGTAGTTCCAGCTATGACAATGTACAATCGTAAAAATACCCAAAAAAATGTTCAAGAAGAAATATTCCAAAAGTGTTTCACGACATCATCAATTAGGTTCAAGATTCATGACGCATGGCAAGACGGGTAATACAGTATATTCAGAAATACGAAAAAAAATTTCAAAACTCAAAAATGTTTACTCGATGTTTTCCTTTTGTAAAATTGATCGTCTGTTTCGCGTTTAAGTGACCAGCAGTAGTTAAAAACATGATTACGGAGTTCTTTCCTTGGAAACGTTTTTCGATCGCTTCCATTTCTTGATGGAATCGTTCACCCTGCTCATTGCTGAATTGGTCAAGATTATCTGGAAAGAAAACCAAATGTGAGCGCAAAAAGTAAATTTTGATATACGAGTACATGATGCACTCCAATTCACCGTAGGCATTCAAAAATTTTTGTACGACGCACAGTCGGAATAAACGTAATTTTGTTTCAAAATCGTAGAGCTTTTGACAGGAATAACCAAGAGGGATGAATTCTTGCTTAAATTGTAGATGAGTACCTGCAGAATATAGGAAAATTACGGACAAGGTGTAAAAACATATTTTTTACCTTGAAAATCTAGGTTAAAGTTGACATTTTTTGACCAAATTTAAGATTATCGATTACCACGAGGGCTCAGATGAGACACTTTACGTGATGAACATTTTTTTCATACATTTTTCCTGATGATTCCAAATATGACATGTAACTTGAGCTAGAACTTTCTGGTTTTGAGAAAAATGTGATTGAATGTCCTACTCGATTTTTCTGACACTGAACTACTTCCATCAATTCACATTTTATCATTGATGGTATCTTAAGGTTTTTGGGGTTGCTTATTTCAAATCCGAGGTAAAACTATCAAAATCAAAATGGTGGATCCAATATGGCTGATCAAACCTGTTAGAACAAGACCGATAAGTTTCAAATTTGATATTTCAAAGTTTCTTAGGACACTGATTTCGAATATGACGTCAAACTGTCAAAATTCAAAATGGCGCTAATATGGCTGGCGGATGAAACCTGTTAGAACAACACCGATATGGCTAAAATTTCCTATTGCAAAGTTTCTTAGGTCACTGATTTTGAATTTAAGGTGAAACTGTCAAAATTCAAAAGACCGCATCCAATATGGCGGATAAAAACTGAAAAAACTTACGGATATGACTTGAAATTGCCTTTCATCGTTAAAAAAATGGAAATGAGAACCATTGAGAAATAGTTACTTTTATAACTGTTGCCATAGTAATAGATTTTATCAAAATTCAATTGCATATACTTTTCCACACAGGAATAATCTAAGGTAATTTTTTTGAAGCTTCAATATGTTACTCTTCATAAAAAATTACCTTGCAACAATACATTGTTTGAGATTACTTGTACTTTCTTAGTTATGTTCTATATATGATGATAAAAAAAATCATAATTCAATGAAAATAACGTTTCAAAATGAGCAACACTAAAATTTTTAAGCAAAAGTCAGGTCGTCCATGTAGAAAGTCAAAAATAAGTAAGAACACCGGGAGAAAACGAGTACATGTTGAAAGATCCTTTAAAACGACCAAGTATAGAAGAGCTTATGAAATTATAAGGCATGCCCAGAATGATAGCTCAGTTCTTGAATTATCAGTAAAGTTGAATATTTTGGAACCTACTGCTTTATGTGGAGATTTGAAACAAACTTAACACTCAAAAGAATCGACTTTAGCTCATTCAGAATATGACTACAATAAAAATAATGATTTGGTTTTGTCAAAGGACAGTCCAAAAAGGAATTGTCCCATATAGCCCACATCCCGAAAAATTAAAAAAGCTATGAGTGAATGTCAGCCTGCAGATTATAAGAAGTCAGAAATAGAGATAATGATTCCATTGCAGAGCATGTTGAATAAAACCGCAGAACGTTTGTGTGACAGTGTTGCTTCAAAGTGGGAACAAGAGAATTTACGTAATAAAGCTCATCGTTACGTTAGCATTCGATAGTTCATCAGGACACACAAACCACCACCAAAGTTTGAAAATTCTGATAATGAAAATCTGAATGCTCAGCAATTTTCATTCACTACCAGCATGATAGTCATTGAATCAAGAAATTATTTGGATAACTATTTTTGGATCAATCCCACTCCACAAAGTATCCGTTTTTATCGTTCTTTAAGAATAGCACTTGAAAAAGAGGATGATTGTGCAACATTACGGGAATTTAATAGCTTAAATGCAGAAATTGAGAGACTGGTACCGCATAATTCAAGATGGCTAATAATGAAGAGTGAGAGTAGAGTTTGTCGTATTTCAGACCAAGTTCGATGGGAAGTTAATACCATTGTCGGTAATAAAGCCACAAGTAGATGCCCGATGTGTCCGAGAACAACTCATCAATTTGGGGATTTGGAAGACGAGTTTACTCGGAATAATTCATCTTTTAAATATGGGTTGGGCTTACTTTCATGATGAGATTAAAGCTCTCGAACATTTCCTCCACATTTCATATAGAAAAACCATCGAATGTTGGAATGTGAGAAAAACTTTAGAAGGTATATTTTTTCTTAAACTTTTAAATTATCTCACACGAACTACGCAATCCTTGAAAATGCAATTATTGTTTTTACTCAAGCGTAGAATTTTTTCCTCTTTATATCTTGAAATTAATATAATTTTCCCGTTCTCTAGAACCATTCAATGAGCGAAAAACGCATGTACAAGCAAGAATATACGAAAGCTTAGAAGTTTGGGTTGATCAAATCCTACAAGGGCATGGCACGAAATACGGGCAATCTGTCAAGAAGGTGTTTTGAAAAGCCAGAGCTTTTTGCGAGGGGATTACAAATGGATAAGCGTTTGGTTCCCAATATAATATAACATGTCTCATCTGAGCCTTCGTGGTAATCAATAATCTAAAATTTGGTAAAAAAATGTCAACTTTAACCTAGATTTTCGAGGTCAAAAATAATCCTTTGCACCTTCTCCATCATTTTTCTATATTCTGTAGGTACCCATCTACAATTCAAAAAAGAAATCATGCCTCTAGTTTATTCCTCTCAAAAATTCTACGATTTTGAAACAAAAATTACGTATGTTCCCACTGAGCGACGTTCACGTAGTCGTGACTTTTCTAATTACCAAGGAAATTCTCGTATAAGGGAATGAAACATTTCCTGGCTGGTTTTATCACAGTATCCAATTTGCTTTCGAATTCATTATCCCGCATAAGTTTTCGAATTAGTGTTCCAACTAAGATCCCTGAAATGAACCAAAACAGCTCTTCGATGGAAATGAATGAAGGAAATAAGCTCATATCTGTCAAACAATGAGAATGTAGATTGCCTACTTTGAGCCTAGCATCACTCAATTTTGGAAAAGCTACTTCTTTGCGGTAACGAAATGCTTGGCCGTTAACTTTCAATTTTTTTAAGAACTGTTTTGCTTAACCAAGTTTCAAGTGAAGTGGCAGCAGGTTTACATCTTTAGGCCGCACTCATGGAAGGTTCAAAACATTTTTTTCAACAATCCTGAAGAATCCACGTGGTGGCCACTCACTTCTTGCATATCTATCTATTTGGTTGAAAAATTCATTAAAACCCTCAACCACTGCTTTATTGTATTTCAATTTCAACCGATGATGCTTATCCGGAAACAAACCACAGATGTAGCAAAACTTATTACGATTATCAGGCACTGATATCTAGTATGATGAAGCGTGTCCCGGTTAATTTAAAAAAATTCAAAAGAACTAAAGCGGATTGGAATTTTGAATGCATGTTGAATTCGTTTTTTAGACCCTTTGAAATTCAAAGGGATTCAAACAGCTAGAAATTTTACCTGAAAATTAGTTTATAATTTATGTGCGGCAGGAAATTGAAAAGGATTCAAAAGTACATTATCTCAGTTCGGTTTTAATCCTTCAATGTACTTACGACCTAACAAAACATTCGTGAAAATTCCACAAAACGGCTTAGAGGTCCTAGCTCGCCAATTACTTCTGAAAATTTTTAAAACTTCTTTCGATTTATCGAGATAGCAAAACCTCCTTCAAATTTTAAGTTGAAATAGAATAAGATGTCGTGATGAGGTTCATACACTTCAACGTCTGCTGCAACAAACAACGAGTGAAAATTTCACTTCAGTTTTGTATGGGAATTCATCTCGAAAATTCGAAAAATTTTAAGATTCGCTACAGTCAGTGAAATTTCAACTAATTTCAATTTAAAATAGCTCGTTGGACGCAGAATTGAACGGAATTTCAATTTATTGAGAGGAAGAAAATCTTGGGAATCGAACGATATTATTAAATCGTTGTCAAAGTTGAGGAAACTTGCAAAAAATGGAAAAATACTAAAAGTTTTCGACTGTAACTTCATAATTCTTTTTTGGACGTTTTTTTGGATGGTTGAAAAAATCTATTTTCCCCCTTTCATACAACAAAAATTCGAAATCGATTGAAAAATGGCGGAGCTACGAATTATGATGTACAATCACTTCCAAAAAAAAATGAGAATTTTGGGGTGCATGGGAAATTTCGACCATACCATTTTCTTTAGTTTTTCGAGTTTTTTTAGTCCTTACAACGTCTTCTATGTCTTGGTATGAGTACATTTATTTTTTTCATTCTGTAACACAGTGATTATTTGAATGATTGGCTGATGAATTACTTAGTATCAGGAGATGGGGTACATCATATAAACTTGAAATTTGTTTGACGAAAAAATGGGTTACTTTGAAAGGTCATAACTCTAGACCTATGAAGGCAAGAAGATTAAGTTTTTTTAGAATTACGCATAATTTCCTTTGCGGCAACTTTTTTTCTGCCATGATTAACGTGGCTTTACCCACTAACTGAGTATTTCTAAAAAACTGAACACGAGTAATTTACCCTGAAGAATAGGTCAACAGTGGTCAACTTTAGGAGGTCATAGCTTATGACATTGGCGCTAGGTCCTTGATTTTTTTAGAATTACTCGAAATTGCGTTTACTTTAATTAATATTTTTTCGTAAAAACTACTAGAAATTGTGTCTACTTTAGATAACATTTTTTCGTAAAATAAGCTGATTCCAGAGTACAGGTACAAACTTCAGAATTTGATTGTTCACCCTCTTTTTTGAACAAAATCACGTAACTTTGAAGGATCATAACTCAGCACCTATTGGAGGTAGAAGGTTCATTCTTTTTTCAAGATTCTCAGAATTTCTTGAAGATCAAAATAAAATCTATTTTTTTATGAAAACTTTTTGTGTACTGAAAAAGGACACCCAAGAAGTTCACAATTCAAAAACTGACCTTGAGACTATGTGCTTTTACGGCTTACTATATTAGAGACAGATGTACAATAATTGTACATAACAGAAAGAAAAACGAGGGAGAAAAAAGAATGAGTCAAACAAAACCATCTTCATTCTCTTTCTTTTCTCAGTCTTCTTTATACTACTGGGGACCAACGCGTTCAGAAGCATATTTTCATTCATTATTTGAAAATTGAAATTTTGACATAGGCGAGAAATTCTAAATAAATCCCAAATTCAGATCATTTTATTCTTCAATTGGAAATTAATTCACACAATTCCAAATTATGGCACAAAACTAAAGTGATTATATACAATTAATGATTTCATCGCAAATCTGTTGTATCTAGCAAGGTCTCTTTTTAAATTAATAGCCTTGTTACCTTCCCTCTTCATAAATAGCATTTGCATAAACTTTTTTTTATTTATTTTTCTCATGATACAAAATTTTAACATCATCCCAATTAAAGTCACGCCCATGTGCAAGTCTATGTTTTCTAAGGACTGAGTAATATCTTGCACTTATATGAAAATTATTTTTATGTAAATAGCATCACATTGTCTACATTCAAAATTATAAATTACACATTGTTTTTCCAGTTTCTCATATTTGTCTATGCATAATGTAACAATCAAGTTGCTCTTGAATGGGACTCTATATACCGTATGTAACCCCAAATTTCCTAACAGTGATTTCAAGATTTTTAAGATTTTTCCAAAATAACGTAGGACAACCGTATTAAATCTATTGTAATACTGTACATTGTTTCTGTTCTGATTATTATCTTTCATCCTAATTGTTATGTTATGCATATGCTTGTCAATAAAAGTAATAGGATAATGGTTAAGAAAAAGAATCTGCATAATTCAATATTCTTTTTATGGAATGTAGGATGGGATAATTCAAGAGCTCTATCAATTGAATTCTTTACAACTCCTATTTTGATTTGAATGGAATGATTCGAATTAAAATTTAGTGTCGTTCCTGAAGAAATAGTTTTTCGGTGCCAATCAGTAATAATATAATCTTGTATGTATACTATTAAATACATTAAGCAGGGTATCTACATTTTGTGCTTGTCAAGATAATACAGAATCGTCCAAATATCTTGCATAAAAGTCCAATTCAAAATTAATTTTGTTAAAAACTTCATTTTTCAAATCTTCCATCACAATTTCGGCAATAATTAGAGACAAGACTGAGCCTTTCGAAGTATCAAATTTTTGTTTATAGAAAGCACCATTGAATTTAAGATAAACGGAATTGAAAACATATTCAATAGCATCAAGAAATTGTTTTTTCCCAATTTTAGTGTGAAGTTTGATTGTATCCCATCTATTTTCAATAGTAAGTTCAACTCATTCATATGGAATATTAGGAAGCATGGCTATTACATCAAAGGAGACAAAAATGCGATTTGTTGGTATTTTCACATTTTCGATTAATTTTAGAAAGGCAGCACTGTTTTTAATTGATCTTGCTGAAAGAGTAACTGATTCATTGATAATTTTACTGAGTAGCTCTTCTACTTTTCTCGTCGGTGAACCTATTGTCGAAATAACCGGTCGTAAAGTAAATTCTGCTTTATGAGCTTTTACTAGGCCATAGGCAAGAGATAGATTTGTGTGAATTGTGTCAATGTCGCACATTTCCATATTGTTTTCCGAAAATTTTTGAAGTTTTAATCTCTCTAGAATTTTAAATGTACCTTTTTCAATCATTTTTGTAGGATCATTTGTAATAACTGCAAAACTATCTTTATCATTTAAAATATGCATCATTTTTTGATTACAAATATCTTTTAATATTGCAACTGTAATGCTTCCTTTATCAGCCTTGATTTAAATATGGTATGGATGTTGTGTTTATTGAGAATTCTTCCTATTTCTTTTATGATACCTTGGATGTAGGGTAGGATGATGGTCGTTTTTCTCTCCCTTTCTTTAGCAGGTTGTGTTGACTTGCTTTTTTGAGTGTATTTTCAATTTGTTTGTGTAATCGTTCTGTATGAGGATTTGTTTAACGTTTCGTAATTCTTTTTGTAAGTTATCTTCATCTGTTA
>JAUMHM010086657.1:0-10825 GCA_032362435.1 Melikaiella ostensackeni
CTCTATTGTTAGTATCGCTAAAGCATTCAATTTTTCTTCACATAATGTTGATCGAAGGAAATTTTTGACTCGTTTTAGAACAGAAAATGATCGCTCGGCGCTGCAATTAGATATCGGAGTCCTAGGAAATTTTGCCGCCCCCCCCCCCAATTCTGCCGCCCTAGGCACGTGCCTATGTTGCCTTTATGGTAAATCCGCCACTGATTAGGTGTTATCAGGTACTTTATTTCTCCTCCCGAGAATCCAATCTCAGAAAGCTGAAAATTTTCATATAATCGACGATTAGAAATTTATTAATTGAATAAAAGAGAGAAAACGTAATAAAGGAAGTAAAAGCAAAAGCTTTAACTATTTTAATAACTATTAAATTTTGAGGTTATGTGTACCCCTGGAACATCCTCAAATATTTGACATCCGACGAAGCAAATCGCAGATTTGTCTTTCGAGACTGCGTATCTCCATTTCAACGTAACTGCCTCAGGATCTGATGGCTCAAAGGAGACGTCGTTTGAAGACCTCTTTCTGACTGAATACATTAAAGAAAAAACTTCTGATGCTGCATTCGAGAAAACAAGATCGAACTTTAAGACTGTGTTTATACCCGTTTCAAGATTTACAGAAGAAGCACTTCCATTCTATTTATTATCCTCAATTTTCAATAAATGCGTCTTTCAGCTTCAAAAGCAGATGGTTGCAAAGGAATAGAAATACAAATTTAAAAAAAGAACCATAGAATATTTAATATTACTAGCATCATCAATCGCGCGCTACGCGCACCTGTGCTTTACGGTTAGAAAAGAAAAATAATTTTAAATACAAAATAAGAATTTCGAATAACTATTTATTTGTTGAAAGTTATTAAACACTTAAAAGGCAGTCGCTTGCCATTAGAGGGAATAGGTATTATTAACAACTTGTTTTTAAGGTTATATAGATATTATTTTCCCCAGATTCTTTCGATCTTTTAAAAATTTTAGAATCCTGGAGGAAATTAAAAAATGTTTTATAAATTCCCTGAAATCTTATCAAGTTTTTAAATATTTGTTATCTCTTCTCATCTTCAAAAATTCTTAAATATCTTAAACTGACTTAAACTGACTTCAAACATTATAATTTGGTTTCAAATTTTTGAAAATCTTATCAAATTTTTAATTATTTTTAAAAATTCATTCAAAACTTCTATATATCTCTTGAAATGATTTCCATTTTTCCTTAATTTTTGTATAAATCCTGCAAAATGAAAAACGTGCCTAAAAATTTTCCAGATTCTTTGCTAATAATTTCAGAAATCTTTTCAAATCTTTTAAAATTTCTTTGAATATTCTTTTGAATTTAATTTTTCAATAAAAAAAACATTAAAAATTTTCCCAGGAATTAAAAAAAAAATTCCTTCTTCTCTTGAAACCTTTAAAAATTCTTAAAAATCTTCTTTTTCGAAATCTTCAAAAATCTACATTTTGCTTCAAATTGTTTGAAATCTTTGCCAGTTTTAAATTATTTTTGAATCTTTTTAAAACTTCCTCACCTTCCAAATATCTTTTAGAATGGTTCTACTTTTTCCTGAAATTTTGAAAAAATTCTGCAAAATTAGAAAAAAGTACCTCGAAATCTTCCAGATTCTTTTTCGACAATTTTGGAAATCTTTTTAAATATTCTCTTAAAATTAATTTTTTAAAATGAAATATCATTTTGAATTGTCCTAGGAATCTTAAGAAAATTTTTGTATTCTCTTGAAACTTTTTCATTCCCTTGAAACCTTTCAAAATTCTTAAAAAGCTCTTTTTTCGAAACCTTCATAGCTCTATATTTTGTTTTTGAGTAACTTGAAATCATTTTAAGTTTTAAAATATTTTCGAGTCTTTTCAAAACTTCAAATCCTCCTAAATATTTGTTGAAATAATTCAAAGTTTCCCTTTTTTAAATTCTGAAAAATTAAGAAAGTACTTTAAAATCTTCGAAATTCTTTTTCGACAAGTTTTGCAATTATTTTTCAATTTTCTCTTAAAATTCATTTTGCAATATAGGAAATCATTCCAATTTTACTAGAAATCTTAAGAAAAGTTTTTTTGTTGTCTTGAAACCTTTCAAAATTCTTAAAAATTTTCTTTTTTTCGAAAGCTTGAAAAATCTACATTTTGTTTTACATTGTTTGAAATCTTTTTAAGTTTAAAGTTATTTCCGAATATTTTCAAAACTTCTAAGACTGCCTAATATCTTTCAAAATAATTCAAATTTTCCCTATTTTTTTCAAATTCTTCAAGATTAAAAAAACATATTCAAAATCATCCAGATTCTTTTTCGACATATTTTGAGATAAAACTTAAATCATTTGAAATTTTCCCAGAAATGATAGTGTCATTATCGGTTTTTTTTTGTTATAAGTATCAACAATTTTTTTTACCTTTACCGACTTCGTAAATTTTTCATTTTTTTATCTCTTTAAAAAAGTTAAAAAATTACAGTTTGGTAGCAAAATTTTAGGAATAAATGTTACTATTTAATTTTTTCTTCATCACCAATGTTCAGAAACATTTAAAAATAAATTTTATCATGAAATAAAATTACTTATCTGAAAATTTGCATTTACTAAATTCATGAAGAAAATTCGTAATCTTCATTTATAGAGAAACACATATAACCTCATTTAATATTGTGAAAGATTTATGAATGTAATCCTTTTTCATTTTTGAAACATGTGGTCAAAAAGTTAAGAACAGAATTGTTGCTTTTATTATTAAAGATTCATTAACAATCTGAATTTGCTCTTCCAGAAATACACTTTTCAAACTAAAATTTCTTATTTCAATCTTATAAAATATGTGTTATAATAATAATAGCAAAGAAAAAACTAAAAACGGCCACTAAAAGTCATTTTGACGCAGTAATGCAACCAATCAGGTTTTCTACAACAATGTATGCGAGATCTCATGATCACTGTTGTTTAAAAAAGGGTATTTTTGTGATTGCAAATTTTCATTTAATTTCTCATTAAATTAACCATTTAAAATAATTATCTTCGAATAAATTCACTTTGTTCACTTTGAAGCTCCTATGTTTCCGCTCGCTTATAGTGTGTTTTTGTCTCGTAATTTTTTTCTCTCAGTTTGGCTTTTGTTATCTCCATCAATTTGTTTATATTATTATGCATGATATAAATTATCGTGTCAAGCGAGAATTATGATTTTTTGATAAATAGGCGAAATTCAGAAGTACCGTATGAAGGTACTAGGCGGGATGTTTTTTTTAGGTTCTTCTCAACATATTACCGGGAGGAATTAAAATGAAATATTAATTAAACATTCGTAAAACTTGAGTACGAGATAGACACTCGTCAGCATAAACTGTCTTCGACAAATCATATGTTTCTTTAGCAGACTTTCCAAGTTTCAGAAGAAACTTCACGTTGACGTGCTGTTCTACTTTCACACTCAACATAAATCCGGCGGAGCTCAGGTAGACGGTCAACTTCGAACCAAAGTTACTATCGTACTGAGGCGTACAATCTTGAAATATGAAGGATAGAAGAAGAAAAGAACACAGATCAATATCAGATCCTGCTTGTTGTTGCCGAGGCACCAAGCAAGCGGCAAAAAAATCAGTTCGGTTATTTCATAGCCACACCTCATATAAGATTATAAGTATAACGACACCAAATAAAAAAATAATTCTGGCGATATTAGAAAGCGTTTTCGTGAATAGAATATTCAACTTCTTATCGGAGTATTTATTCAAACGGGATGATCCCAATTCAGGTATTATAATTTCTGACCTGTCCCGCTTTCCCCTACAAATTCAAAACTTTTTATAAAAATGATTCTACCGCCAAAACACAGGATCTCAACTTGCTTAAAAATTGAGATGATTTTATCAAGATGATGTACAATATAATAGGTGAAACAAATTTCCAAAAAAATTTGCAATTGAAGTTTAGCAAGTGTTTTTTTCTCAACTTAACTAAAATACAGAAAACTACAGCCTTGTATAAATATTATTTTTATTAAAACATACCCCCCAACTGGAGCAAACAACCTCTAAAATATGAAGTTTGACATTTATTCTACAGAAAACAATCAAAAATCTTTCATATTTTTATTCAGAAAATAGAAATCAAATTATAAACTATAAAATTATGAGTGGCCCGGTTTCCTTAACATGTCCCTGTTAGCGCCGTCTTACAGTGCGTTTTAACTTATTATTATTAAGTTTAAGAAAAAATTAAAAATGCACGTCCACATGAAACTCAGATTAATTTTACATCATTACTTATATTATTTATTACTTAATCATACTGAATAGCCTCTTTAAACGTTAAATCAGCAACATCATTTTGTTGATACATAGAGCTTATCCACGCCGTGATAATTTTTGCTTCTTCTGCTACCGCAGCAAAAAATTGCTGCTATGTGAACAGGCTCAATCATGTTATTGATTAACTATGATCATATCAATCATTTATTCATAATTTCACACAATTCTCAAGTAAATTTCACGTGAAAATTTTAAAAGTATGCTGCTTTACTTTTGAAGTAAAGCTCTGTCTACATTAATTTGTAGCTGAACGGAGATATTGAACAAAACGTCTTTGCATCTTTACTGATCTGCATCTTCCAATATATGATTATTTTTAGAAGAAACTACCATTCCAGGGTAATTTGAACCTGTTCTATTCATGGGTGCAAAAAATCAATATTTTTAATTATTCATATGTTAAACTGTAAACAGGCTTGATATGCATGCCAAGGAAGGCCTCTTTCAGGTTGGAGAAACACTCTATCTACATTTTACAGTACAATTAATAAATAACGTAATTAATAAATATTTTTTATATCTTTATAGCTTATTTAGTATCCACCATTATGCATTAATTTAATGTATTGTTACAATTTCGGTCGATAAAATAATTGCAATAAAAATTAGTTGAAAATTCAAAATTGTAGGTAGGTTTCTTATTCCGGAAAGTTTCACCGAACTGGACGAATCCAATGATATAAAAAATTCGTTTTTCATAAAAAATTGTACATAGATCCTTTCTTCAAAAGTACCGCAGTATTTATATCTCTATGACAAAGAATATTGCTTGAATATCGCTTTTAATGTACATATATATCCAGATATATTTAACAAAATAAAAATGGAAAGATTTTACTTTCAAAGCAAATGAGTTGAAATTTTCCATTCGAACATTTTTGTGAATTAAACTAATTTTATTTTGATTCCATAATTCTAAAATGTTGACATTTTTAAGGCGTAGAAACTTCTATCTGACAATTTTTTTTGTGTCCAATGATGTTATCCATTTTCTAAAACATTTTGAACATGTTTTACTTTCAGATATTGGAAGCCGAGAACAAAGGCCATATTAAAGTCTTCGAATTTGATATTGATAGTTTCAAAATTCTAAATACCTTATGCCATAATTAGGACAATTGATGATGCAATTGATGATGCTGATTATTGAAAAATCGTCGATTTTCTTTATGAATTGGCTGTGAAGTTAACTTTGCTCGCCTTGATCTCTTATAAACTATTTTGTTTAGGACCGTCTTGTTATAGCCTTTCTAATTTATATATTTTTGGCTGATCAGTGAAATTTTCACAGAAGTTAATCAGTAAAAATCAGAATTCACAGACTAACTTCAGTGAAAATGTGATATCTCATTGTTAATCAGTGAAAATCATTACTGATTTGATTTTCTTCAATTTTCTTCTATGTATTCGGTTTCTACCCGGAGCTACTGATTTTCTTATATTCCCCAAAAACGTTTCAAGCGAGTGGGAGCCTACAGTGACAACCACTGCGCTTATCATTCAACTTGCGCGCTGATTTATTCCGATCTAAATTTTGCGACTGTATTTTGTTGGTATCACATTATTAAATATATTGCCATTTAATTGATTCTATATCAATTCCGGCTTCTTGCACGTGTCGACAAGTTCGTTGCATCACGGCAGTGATTCTCAACTAAAATTTTCTAGTTTTCGAAGACCCCGTACTTCTTTTCACCTCTGTTTAAAATCGACACGGGTTCGTGTAAAATCAAAGCGTCACCGTGTTGAGGCAACACTGCGTAATGAATAGAATCAACATTTCCCGTCGCGTTCATTCAAAATACTATTTTCTTGAATTGACACGATATCGTTTCGATTTAATGCGATTTCTATTCAAAGAAATCGCCGTGTTGTATTCACAGGATATTTTTCTCCGTGTGGTGCATGTGTAGTTTGAGAATTGCCCCTTGAAATTTTAATCAGCTTAATAATTAAACAATTTCTTGCATTGAAAATTATTTTGTTCCTACGCACAATGAACTAAGCCCGCGCTTGATAATGCCTGTTCTTTATAATTAAATATATTGTTCCACGATTCGTTATGTATATTTAATATATTATTGTCCATAGAATAAAAATATTAGGTTGTAGAAAACCTTTTCATTTAAAAATGTGTACTCACTTTGATAAATGCAATTCCATCGTAGAGTTACTTTCTGGTATGGTCAAATCGAGACGAGCTGAGAACGAACTGATGTGCAGTAAGCCTTAGCATATTGCATTCCGGAAAATGTCTCCTAATTGACAAATTTACTTTCCTCTTATGTTACTTCACACCAGCTCGTTGCCGTTATCTGAAGCACTTTGACAAAGTTGTGTTACACAACGAATGACTTTCAACTCATTTATTCCATTAGCGTGAATAAAAAAAAAATCACCGCAGGATCAAATATTGTTTAAATTTTCATATATTTAGAAATAATTGTGATTATCATGCTTCTAGTCTCATGTCACACGAAAAAAAATTATGACTGAAACAGCAAATTACTTAATGAGCGAATTACCAAAACAAAAATATATTTAAATGAAGCAGTTTTTCATTTTGAAATATAGCAAATTATATTTCTAATGACAATTATAGGATCTTTATTTTTCATTGCATACTAAAAAAAACATATCTTTTTCTAAAACAATATTTGTTGTTTGTTTTTCAAGGCCTTTATCTAAAATGTGATTTCGAAAGTAGCAATCAATTTTTGATTTCTTTTTGGATCAACATAGAAAGAAATTATCGACAAGATATAATCCTCAATTATATCAATGGTGCAGCAGGTACACTATCGTCGGAAATTATCTACACGTCTAGCGCGAGCGACACTAAAAATCACTGATGACTTTGAAGCACGATAACTAGTTTGAAAATAAAGCTACACGTTTTTTAAAACTAACTTAAAAAGCTTATGAAATCCCACGTCGAATGACTCCTAGCAATGATATTTTTAACATTTTAAAGAGGATATATCACATGAGATATTTAAAAAAAACTTCAATTTCGTGCCTCGACTTTAGCTCGTGTTATGATCTAGGAAAGTTGTAAGAATTTTAAATTCACAGGACGCAACTTTCGAAATGTTGTCTTTAATTCAAGCCTATAAAACTTCAAAAACCGAAACTCGACGTAGACTTCTTTAAACATTTTCATTCGTATCTCGGGAACCCCTAAAGATTATTAAAGTTTTTTTAACCTCAATTGAAGACAAGATTTCAGAGATTGCGTCCTGTAAATTTCAGATTCTTGCTACAACCTTCCTAGATCATGACACAATTGGAAATCGAGGTACAGATTCAAGATATTTTTTTTCTAAACATCTCATGTGATATATCCTCTCCAAAAAGTCAAAAGTATCTCTACTAGGGTTCATTTGACGTGGAATTTCATAGTCTTTCTAATCGTTTTTTTTTAAACGTCTGGCTTTGTTTTCAAGCAAATTATCGTGTTTCAAAATCATCACTGATTTTCAGTATCGCTCGCGCTAGCCGTATGATGTTTGTTTTATAAAGTGCGTATGCCTAAATGTTCAGAAAATGTTCAAAAGGTAATAAATTTTGATGTTTAAAAAAATATGTCAAATGACCCGTCTCAGGAATCCTGTTTTTTAAGACGGGCTGCTTTTAAAAACTATAAATACAACTTTATTCAGTACTTGATAGTATGAAAAAACGTGAAAGAAACTAAATATTTATAAAAAGTTGCGAAATTATATATGTTATTGACGTCAAAACCAGAATTTATTGATTTAATACGAAAAAGCAAAATATTTTTTTTTAAATTCGTGTTGGTCATCTAAAAGCAGAAAGAGGTTAGGTGAAGCTGGAAGAGGTTGATTCTGATTGGTGAAAATTTTAAATTTCTGCTTTTGCCGGTTGAATCAGCTGCTACTCTGAAGGTAAAACAGGTTACGCTTTATCTACAGTTTCTAGCCAGAATGGGGCCCGTATTAACTATTAGGAATTACGCGTCCTCTACGTTTTTTACATTATTGGTTCATACAAAAATATACATGGGGGCCCTTCAAAAGCAACTCTTCCCTACGTCAGCTCTTCATCTTAGGATCGATTTGAACACCTTCACAATTTCGGATGCATATAGCACGCCTTAGAGTTCCATTTTAAACTAGAATAATCGAGAATGTGTCCTCCTATAAGCTAGCAAGGTTAAGGCTCCCTGGTGGAAATTTCTGATAGAAAGTTCTTTCCGAAGCTATCCAATCGTTTCCATTTCTTTCCAAACCTTTCCGAGATCTGCATCTGATTCTTTTCAAAAATTTTTGATGATAATTAGAAAAAAAATTCAGGCAAAAATGCTTTTAATTTTATTTCTAATTGATTTAGAGCCGATTTGCACTAACTTGATTTTTTCGGTCAAAATAAGTTCAAATTTCTGATAGAAACGGAAAGATTCGGATGCAGATCTCGAAAAGAATCTGAAAGAAAATCGTACACAAATCTATCCGAAAATTCCTTTCCGAAATTTTTACCAGGGCTGACAAAGCTAATTTTGGAAAGTGCGCGTCTGGGACTAGACGTGTTAAACGAGCTGTGAGGGGACAGAAAAGAGGATTATCTTAGAAATTATGGGATTGAACTCCTTGGCCGATTGGCATCGTCTTACAATAGAACCTATCGTAAACTCACGTGACGAGTATTATCAGTAGCCTGTTGTGCGAAATACCTGAAAACCCTATACCAGCCCTGAAACCTAATATATCGAACTTTATCAAATAGAGAGGGAACACTGACTTCGTTGCATTTTGAGGTCTTCTGATGGATATCGACACGCCTTAGACCCTCATTTCCGTGATTTTGTTCACCATTTACTATTCTTCTTCCTGTATTTTCTACAGATTTTTTTGTCCAGCCTGCACCGAAAGTATGCCTATTCGTACAAGTAGTGTACGAAAAGTGGCTTTCTTCTGCCCTTTTGGGCCCGCTTCTTTTGCGCCCTCTTCACATGCCCTCAAAGGCAAACTTCAGATGCAGGTTATGGACAAAAAACATTGTATACATCATGGCTAATAACTGGCGATTCCCACGGGTGTGCATTGCCGATTCTACACTGAGAAAAAAATGCTATTTAATCAAAAGTATGGACTTTAGCGCTCGTTCAAAGCAGATACTATTCATTCAAATGAATATACTTTCGAATTCATAGCATCACTGTTGAACCAAAATGAATAATTGTTGTTTCATTGAATATTCATTTAAATCAATAGTATCTACTTTTGAACGAGCGTGAAAGTGCATACTTTTGGTTCGATAGCATTTTTATCAGTGTATACCCTTGATACGCAATATACTACAGGTATTTCAGCCGTGAATTCAAAACAGTTTCTAAGAACCTATGGCATATCTAATTATTTTCCTCCGGTCTGAAACCAAGCTTTGAAAGCTCGTTGACATTGTATATGAATAGTCATTTGTTTTGGGTAAATATTCATGCAATTTATATAGAAAGTCGGCAAATTTTTCAAGCCTGCTTTAAGAATGGAAGAAAGGTATTAGTTACGCGTACTGTATGTACACTGTTAAAAATGTTTGGGATTTTACAGCGTTCACAATACAAATTAAGTTTAGCAGATTAATGACCCCCCGTTTAAGTAGGATGAGAATTGTACCTTGCTAGTCTAGTGCATAACGCACTCAACCTAAAGCTTGGCAGTTAGGTTTCTATTCTCCGTGCCAGCAAATTTCGATTTTTTAAATAATAGTTTCTTCCTCAACATTACATTACATGTAGAGAAATATTAGAATACATTTATGTCAATATTACAATACATGTATGGCAATATTACAATACCACCATCTGGAAACTACAATATCATGTATTGGAACGTTACTTTACGTCTCAGAAATAAACTTCCAATACATTTAATGTAAAGTTCCAACAGGAATATTTAACAGTGCACAATATATTTTCAGAAAACTACTTCCAAGGAAAGCAAGGGAGAATGAAAGTATTATAAGTTAGGTGAACCTCTGCAAAATGTTTTTTAGGCACCTATAATCTAATTTATGTAAATTGAAATATGAAAAGTAGCTTCTTAAATTAAGTCATTATTAATGTTATAGAATCTACGAAAAAAATGTGGATGACAATTTTGAAAATTTTAGTACGAAATTGAAACTTAAACTCACTTAAGATTTATGGATGATTTTACAGAAATGTGCGTGCCTAATAATCTCTAGGTCTGCAATTATATTCGTAATATATTTCTGTGTACTCAAAATAGTTTAATTTTAGTTTTAAGTCTAAAATAGACGAATAAAAATTCGGGGTAACTGTTCCAGACAGTATCTTTTAAGATAATAATCTGACTCAGTCAGAAACTGCTTCCACAAAAGAAAAGGATCTCATGTTACTAATGACAAGTGCTTGAATATTATATAACTTCAAAATACTATTGCAGAAGATTTGTCAAGAATACTACATGGGCTGAAAAGTCTTCGGCCTGACAATGAAAAAACGATATTTTGAATGAAAAATTGGCTTTATTCT
>JAUMHM010086658.1:0-10824 GCA_032362435.1 Melikaiella ostensackeni
TTGTGAGAAATATGATACAGAACTTCGGTAAAATGGGATGTAATATAAGCTTGAAGTTACATGTATTAAATTCCCATATTGACTATTTTCCAATGAATTCGGGTGATTACAGTGAAGAGCATGGAGAAAGATTCCATCAAGATATTAAAGAGATGGAACGTCACTACTAAGGGAGGTGGGATATAAACATGATGGCAGACTTTTGTTGGATATTGAAGAGAGAACATACACAGAAAGGAATTGAATTGAAGTGGAATCCATTATGTGGATCTTTCGAAGATAAAAGAGTGCGATACTCAAGAGGGGGCGTGAATTGAAAGGAATTTGCTGTGGATTCGTTCTCAGCGACCTCAAAATCCTAGGATACGACCACTTGGCGTTGAAAAAATGCATGTTTTACATAAAATTACCAATTTGTCACCTTTTTTTGAGGTTAGGGACGAAATACGACGTGATGAAGCCAAACCGGCTCCGAATTCGGATTCATCGACGTCAAAAACTTGGGGAAAGCCGTTTCTGGTTTTTGGGTCTTGATCCAATACTTTATTCAACTTTATACAAATAAATATAGTGGAACAAATTAATTCAATAGTTTTTTGCTTTAAAACTATATATTCTCTATCCAAGTAGTTTTATTGATTCCATATTTTCTTGATTCAAGAAAATTGGTCCCTTGTACATGAAGAAGAGTGGCTTCTTTCAAGTGAAATCGGCCAAATAATTACATTTACTTGATTCAATGCTCATTTTTTTCGTGCAGTTTCATGTGACGCGTCACACTCTCTCTAGGGGTAGCGTGTAACGTAGTATGTTGGCCCATAATAAATGTTTATATAAATCTACGATATTCTCGCGAAACCTTGAGAAACAGATCTTTTTAAAAATGCATGGGCATATGAATCGTATGAAGTCTCTCCAAAATGGAGTCTGGTGGAAGGTGTATTTAATAGCAAACTTACAATTAATAATGAATGTCAATGAAATGGCGACGTCTAGTTTTATTCAGTGAATAGTAAAAGGCAGATTAGATTTAGATTCATTCAAATGGAAGTGGTAGCGAGTAGTCGATTCAAATAGGAAAATGCTGTCAATTTGAATTAAGATATAAGTTATCATTACAAAAATATAAGGAATTTTTATTGATATTTAGTGTGGAGATGTTAATTCATGCGCAATATTAATTTATATTAAAGCCTGCATTATCAGCTGAGATATTGATAACAGCGCACGAAGGCAATGTCGTTGGGTCGTTGGTGTCAGTTGGCGTTGCGCCTCGAGAGTCAAGAGATCCTGGCGACTGCTTTGTGTTGCTTTGTCGATATCTCGAGCATTCGTGTCGTGTGTTGTAATTTTTCACATTATATCAAGTTACACTTTTTGGTAGAGAATGAATTAAGTGCTTTTCGACGCGAAAACTTGCGCTTTTAAGAAAATAAGGAATCAGCGCTCGGTTCGGCGTCACTTAACGATCTCGAACAAAAAGCATCGTGTTCCTCGCTCTCCGTAAAATTGAATAATTATCAAAAGGGACGAATACTCGAAGATCGGAAAGAATAAAACAGTAGATTATGGTATAAAATCTGAAAGGATTTTATAAGGATTTTATATTCACTGTGGCCCTTTTCTGATCGGTCACGTCAGATTCATCAGTTTCGATAACCAATCGGTCGCAATCGACAATGACCTTTTATGAATGCCGTTTTGAATAATTTTTACTGCCGATTGAAACGCATCCAATCGAATTTATTTTCTGGGCATACATCGTCAGCAATGGTCTGGGTCCGCATAATTTATGGTCTCAGGTCAGCGGATGCCTTTTGTGATTTTTTCGATAACTAGGAATGAAAGTCTCAATCCGTCCGCTAATTTGCCTTTTTTCAATAGAAATTTAAATGATGACTTTGACTCTTCATTATATGGCACAGGAGCCACAAAAATTGAATTTTAAATACTAACTTATTGAGTTAAAACTAAAAAATTACTAATTTGAAAATTTCAATACTAATTAATAGCTATTACTAGCTACTACTACCAATAGCTTCATACTTTATATGTGTCATTTAGATATTTTTAAAATGTGAAATTAAATCCTTTAAAATAGGAGAATTTTCTTCGAAATCAGAACAATTTATAAATCGGAGAATTACAAATTTGTTGTTTCAGATTTAAATTGTTCGAAATTGTGCAATTTAATAATTGAAAAGCCTTTTAATACTTGAACTGAATATAATAAGTAAGTATTTTCACTGATGAACAGTGGAACCTCACTGATTCAAATGTAGACAGTATAAAAATACCATTTTCAACGGGCAACCATGATATTTAAAAAATTAAATCTTGAAAACATACAAAACAAAGTAAGTGAAGATTGAAAATGTAGATAAATGAAACAATTTCCAAAGCTTAATAGTTTACAATGAAATTTCAAATTGCAAGTCTTAATATTTGAACAACTTTTAGTGCAACTTCTTTTCCAATCTGTCGAGATTTATTTTAATAAATGTAAAATTATACAATTTTGAATGTTTTTCTTTCGAATAAACTCAGCTAGAAGTTTTTCAGTTTTCGATTTTAAAGGCTTCAAATTTATAGACTAGTAGGGGAGAGGAGATTACGTTGGCGCACCTAAAAGAAAAAGTGAATTTAAAAGAAAAATATAGGTGGTATACAAGGGGTCGTAAACTTCATTGCCCCCTACCCTACTCACTCTCTTTAGCCACCAAACTAAAACGGGGGCCATATTGATACCCCATCGTCAGTCTCAATGCCTGTGTAATATAGCCGGCTTTGAACTTCCAAGTGCTTTTGTACACAACAAGCCAGTTCAGTAGATTGTACAAGGAGATACAACTGAATCTAGTCATCATTAGTGGTTACCTCTACCAATTCTTAAGTGGTATTGACTTACGGATCAGTAGAGTTGAATTATCATGTAAACTTTAACAGATCATATAAACAACTCCAACTTATTTGAACGGTATAGACACTTCACGCGCGGCAATATAAATTGTAAAAAAGATATTACTACAAAATAATTAATAATTATGCAACACACTCGCGCATATCAGCTGTAGCAGTGGCAACACACATCGTTCGTTCTTTGCTCCAATACGTACTCAACTGTTCGCGATCTGTGAGTAAATTGTGCCGTACAAAAAGTTCTTATCAATTAACTAACCCCGCCCCCTCTTCATCGTTAAGTGGGAGTATGGAATGATGTGGTGACTGCCACAGATACGTCAAAAATAAATGTATTTTAGGGTTGTGCAATTCACCGATTGCGCCATGAATTCATCTGGTGGTTCGCGCGTAGAGGTTGTGTTGTTTCGAATTGGATCAGTAAAATCTACCGATCCTCCTGTAATATCTACTGCAACACTGTTGTAATTTCAGTTCAGTGAGTTGTACATATTTTACAGTATTATACTACGGAAGAGAGGTTTATTTGACTAAGGGATGACAGTTAATTTCTCCTCAATTTCATTGTGACATTTACGAAACAATAATGATTTTGACATTTTTTCCCCTCATTAACAGCAGTTTTTACTGTTAATATTACATTAAACACTCTACATTCCCTGATAAGTGAATGTTACATTCCTTTTTTCTGTGTGTGTAAGTTGAACATCAGCGATTGATCAACAGAAGTAAATGGACTTCCTGCAATTGCCGCTTTAGATCTTCTGACTTATTTGGTGGATACTACAGACTTATCAGCTAAAGAGCAGTTTAAGGCTTATGAATTCACAGAGGCCCATACTTTTTTCACTGATGGCTAGATTCAGCGATTCAAAAGGAAGTCTTTACCAAGCGGAAACGTGATGTTTTGTTTGTGATGGTTTAATAACACTACTCTACAATTTCATCGATTTCATATTATTTCTAAAATAATGTACAGTATGATTACTGTTTATTATTGGCAGCATGAATTATACAAAATTGAAGAATAAATCAATAGAATAAATGTCTAATTATTAATAAAATGAATGGAAATAGTATCTTTCAATGCAAGAGGCCAAACAGGCCGTTTGCTTACACTCACAGTGAACATTTGCCCGAGAGGCCTCGTGTGTCGAAGAATATTTTTCTTTATAAATTACAATGCAAAGTCTGAGATTGGTCACCCTTTACAGACATCGAAAATAACCTCGCCCTGCTAGATGTCAACATAGTAACCGTTTATGACGCCAGATGGCTTCAGTAGTAAAACCGGTGAGCAAAACATTTTGCTCACCGGAAATCGGTTAGGAAAATACTTTGGCCACTGGTAACCGATGTGGATGTCTATAAACGGTGGGCAAACGAAGATTTTACATGTATGTATAAAAGAAAAATAATTACAGTTTGTTTCAAGGTAAGAGTTTAGTTTAATAATACTCCTTCACAATTTTATAGGTTTCATATTATTTCTGAAACAGTTAACAGTTTGGTCATTATTTATGATTACCAGAATCATTTATGAACAATTAAAGAATAAATCGATAAATTAAATGACTCATTAATAATAGAATGAATAGCAAAAATAATAATAGTTTGTTTCAAGGTCAGAGGTTAGGTTAATAACACTACTCTACAATTGTATCGGTCTCATATTATTTCTAAAATAATTAATTGTATTATTATTATTTATTATTATCAGAATGAATAATATAAAATTGAAGAATAAATCAATGAAAGGTTTACTGTACGGACTTCTTGAAATAGCCGGTATTGAAAAAAAAAACTGATAAAATTTTTATTCACGGAACATATGTGACGTTTCCACCACTACGACTCCTCACGCAGCACGGAAAAGTTCGGTCTCACTCTTACAGCTGTGTGAGGAGATGTAGTCGTGGATATGCCACATCTGTTCCGTGAGTAAAAGTGCTGAAATTTCTCTTTGTTGGTGAGGCCTGTCGTAGAAGGAAGATAGGAATAGAGGCGACAGTGCAGCGAACAACTTGAGGTTTAGCAAGGGGAGCGAGACGACAGGGGAAACTTTAGATCCTAAATCAGCAGCGGGAAGGTGCTGGTTTTGTAGCCCAGTACTTCACAGATAGAAATTACACTCGAATCTCGCTAGAGTCACAGCGAGAGGGTCCTTACCAATGGGACGTTCAATATGTGTGTGTGCGTCTGTGTCTCATGTTTTGCGCAGAAAGATGCACAAGTATAAACCATGTAATCGCGTATAAATAAATAACTCCGTGTTTTTTTTAGTATGTATATTATGTAATTGTCATTTCAAGTAGGTATTCTCAATTTTTATTATGAATGATTACGAAATCATAAATGATCAAATAAACCATAACGGTTTATTTGAAAGCGCGAAAATATGTCGAAAGTTATAACAACTTTCGAATTAATGTATGTAATGTATGTAGACTTCAAAATATGTGTTAGTACGAATTTGCACTAGTATGCGCTTTGATGATTAATATTACGTATGACCTCCAAGTTTTTTCAAATTTTCTGAAACTGTACTTACTATACATATTTACAAAAAAAATCTGCGCGCTGCGCGAGCACATTGTCATCGCGCGCTAAGCGCTCAATCTACGTATTTGCCCCGTATTTGTGCGGAGAAATTTTAAAATTGAAAGTTAAACCATTCACAAATTGTACTTTGGCGATTGTGAATTCTCTTCTGTTAAAACTCCTTCAGCTTGTAAGGGCCCTGGAAATCGTCAGAAAATCCCGTTTGTGAAACTAAGTTTAAACGAAGAAGCAATTTTGTCTAGTTTTTTGCAAAAATAATCTAAACAGTAACAGGATTTTCGGAAGAGGCCGTTTTTTTGGAAAAATTCTATTTTTATAGGATAATCGAGGTAAAAAATGCGCCTCAATTAGCGGCACCACGACGACACTGGTCGCGACGGTAGGTGAGGTGTTCTACTATTTATCTAAAAAGTCTTTTTCTCTAATTTTATTTAAACTTCTTTAGTTTTTGGTCTGATTAATTTTATGTACGAAAATGTACAAAAAAAATGTGAACATATAAGTTTGCACGTCTAAAAAAGTTCTACAAAAAATATCTGTTGCTCTTTTGTGAAATCTTCCATCGTTAACAAGAAAAGTTGGAAAATTTTTTATTTTTAGGAAAAAAAATTCTCCCGGTTTCAAAAATGGTTTAGCCCACATTAATGTAGACCGGGAGAATTTTTTTCCTGAAAATATAATATTCGAATTTTTTTCGTAAATGATGCAAGATATCAGAAGAGAGCGAGAGAATATTTTTCGTAGAACTTATGTACATTATTGAGATGTGCAAGCTTTTATCTTAATAACAAAAACTAAAAAATGAAGCGATCTTCAAATTTGTCTATAAATTCATTAAATTTCACTTAAGTTAAAAGAGCTGCCAATTTCTAATTTTCAAGTTCAGTGATCTCGCTTTTGTCCAAAGTTATAAGGTACATTATACTAAATAGAATTTCATAGAAGTAATTTCAGTGAAGCCTTTGTTTTTTTCTGACATAAATATTTAGAAGGCTAAAAAAGCTAATTTTCATCAAATTCATCACTGTCAGATCGACTTAACTGCTATTGTCCAAACTTTATATGTGAATATTATATGTAAATTCATACGTTCACCTTGTACGAAAAAAAGCCTCTCAGAGGCTTTCCTGTGCATTTTAATTTCTGAGTTACAGGGAATATTGTGTATTTCGTAAAAATACAACTTTTTGTCAAAAAATTTGGTAAAATCATTATTTTCCGATGAAATCGAACATAAATGAAAATCACACTGATTTATCATGATTTACTTTTATAGCAGGCTAAAAGATCTTCGTAACACACAACTATTTTGTTTTTAAAATTTTTCTCTACAATCAATAGTTTTTGAAAAATTAAATTTTGATTTAAAAAAGTGTTGACTCTCGCTTTTTTTTGTATTTTTCGTGAAGAAGGTTTAGAAAACAATTTCAGATAATAATAAACAACAAATTTTTGTTTGATCTAAAATCAATAGAATGTGTATTTGTTGATATATTTAATTTTTAAAGAATAAAGGCAGTTTCCCTAACAGTTTCTCGCCAGTAATGAATGAATTAATAACTTTAGTGCTTCTCTGACAATCGATGTTTCTTTAATATAATAATATACTTTCATTATATTCTCCAGGGATCTCTGAATATTTGTTTCAAAATTGTCTCTATTGACAAATCGGCGATTCAAATTAAAATGTTTTTACCCAGTCTGTAATAAGGATATTCAAACAATTATCTTTTCTAATACTGTTCTCTTTAGATATTTACAAACACTAGTTAATTTTTTTCTTCAGAACTTCTCTTGGGTGGAATTATATTATTCATTATATCAGGCTGCATCAGGATATGTGACCGGCCCCGAAAAAAGGGGTCTAGTGCCCAAAAATTAAGTTTTCGAGAAACAAATTGCATGTAAAAATATAAGATATATATATAAAATCAATATTTATAGTTATAAGACCCCTTTCTGCAGATGCGGTCACACATATATTATATATAAACCTAAAAAAATGCACAAATAAGGCAGATAAAGGTATTAAGCGCCACATTTTGGTATATTCGTAAAGGGAAACAGAAAATGTCCTCAAATTTCTCATTCCAAATTGTTTAAAAATCGCACCCGGCGTATTTAGTGCTAAATAAAGGCAATGAATATTTGACAGGAAAAACACTCACTTCAAAGAGCCCTTTTTCCAAGTAAAACTTTCAAATTAAGTATTTTCTAAGTTATGGTACAAAATTAAAAAAAAATATATATTTATCAAAATATTTTTTAATTACTAAGGTCGAATCCATTTTAAATCAGGCAGGTTCTACACTTTGAGTCGCAAATTAAGTTATGAGTATTTGAATTTCGACATCTTTTTATGAAAAGAGACACATTTTTTATTTAAGTCTCTATAGTTTTTGATCGAATTCAGAAATTCCAATTTTATTTATGGTTTCTGATAAGTTTTACTGTCCTACTTCGAAGTTTGTCGGAAAATTTGAAAAATGTTCAAAATTAACAAAATGGCGACGATTTCATTGAAAATATAAAAAGTCGATTTTGAGAAGGAAAAACCATACGTTTAATGTTTTAAAATTTTTTATTGAATGTTGGGTTTATGTGGGCTAAATAATTTTTGTGACCAGGAATTTTTTTTCGTAAAATCAAATTTTCTCATTTTTTTCGAAAGCAGCTAAGAGTACGAAAAAGTGTTGAGATGAAAGTTTGCACATCTAAATAATGTAAATAAGTTCTACGAAAATTATATGTTGCTCTTTTCTGATATCTTGCAACATTTTCGAGGAAAATTCCAGAATTATATTTTCAAGAGAAAAAATTCCTCCGGTCTCAAAAATGGTACAGTCCGCACAAACTAATAAAAAACACAAACAAACTGATCCAATATCTTTAAAAACTTTCTGCTAATACAAGAAAGGTATCCTATAACTGCCTCATGTGGGCTAAGGCATTTCTGAAACCAGGAGAGTTTGTTTCCCTAAAAATACCATATTTTCCCATCTTTCTCTTCAACGATGAAAGATTTCACAAAAGAGCAGGAGGTATCTTCTGTAGAACTTTTTTAGACTTGTAGACTTATATTTTCTTATTTTTTTGTACATTTCCGTACAGAAAATTAAAATATTTGAATTAGGCCAAAAACTAAAGAAGGTAAAATGAAAAATTTGTTTGTTTTATTTCAAACAGACTGATTCGGAATGGATTCGATCCTAAACATTTGATAAGAAATTACCAACAATTCTCTGTAACAGTCCAATTGAAAGGGGGCCTTCTGACTTGAAATCCAATAAAAGAAGATATTTTTTGACTATACATATTTAATTTTGAAAAATTTGGAAAAATATAAAAAGAGAAAAAATAATATAATTTTTTGCCTTAGACTCCATTCGGTTAAAATATCATCTTAGCAACATTAAATTCGCATCCAAAGAGAAATTTCACGTTCAAAATGATAATATAGCCTGAAGTCTGAAGATTTTTATCACGTACTGAACTGCGGCTAGTTTTAAAAGAAAAGTTGAATATGGGTTTCAAAAATGAAAAGGTTAAATGTTCTGAAAATGTGTCACGTATTTCAGTCAAAATGATATATTCAGACATAGTTGAGCATTGGTGAAAATACTGCTAAATGATCGGAAATTTAGGTTTCTAAAATTTCTTTTTATATAGTTCAAAATCTCGAGGCAGCAACCAAGACCTGAAATTGAAATAAAATATTTTATGTAGCACCAGTAAACACTGGTAAACACTGAAATCCTGTAAAAAATCGAGATTTTGTAGAGAATATCGGGAACAAAATGACAACATAATCTCAAAATTGTCAAAATTACACAAACGTTTTAAACTGATTATGACAGAATTTTCACTTTTCTCTTCTGGAATTGCATTTACACCGTGAAATTCAATTGAACTATTTCCCCTTGAAACGCGATTGAATTATTTCATAGAAAAAAAAATCTAGCACTATACGAGTAGATGCCAATATTCTCTCTCCGGACCACTAGGCTCACCACCGGTGTATATTGAATCGTTCGCGTTTCTCAAATTTACGCATAGTTCTGATCGTTCCGTTCGTCAATATCTCTCAAGTAGTTGCGTCTGTGAGCATCGCGTATGCATGAGGATGAATATCCATGAAGTCAAAGCAGACCTACTTGATAATTAAGAAAACTGATAAATTGAAGGTTCACCTCTATTCTGTGGATATCGCTACCCGAATTGGGTTGCAGAGGCGCCACGAAACCAATAGTTGTGCAACATTCGGGCGTGTTTACTCTCAGTTTCTCTCTGGTATTATACATACCTGTATTCATTGAAAATTGCTCTAAGCAATAGTCTTACGCAAAGGTAGACAAAATTCATAGCAATTCAATTCCATAGAGTTTGCCATAGACGTGAGCAAAGGTAGAAAAAATGTATTTTTGTGAAATTCCTAAAAGAACCTCGCACAAAATATATGGAAATGGCCTTTCGGTCAAAGTTCGGTCAAGTTCAGTTTTCTGAGTCTTCAGGTGATGCTTATCAGAAGTCGTAATGTGAGAATTTTACGAAAACGCTTTTTCCATACATTTTGGGCGGGGTCCCTTGTCAGCTAATGAAGATATCGTGAATTCTTGGAAAATTTCTGTGGAAAATAGCACCATGTATATCTAGTTCAATATATTTTGCCATAGACGTGGACAAAAGTAAAAAAAAAAACAATTTTCCACTGATACAAGATCCTCAAAAAATTTTTAGCTAATGAAGATATTGTAAATTCTTGAAAAATTCCACTAGAAAATAGCACCACGCATATCTAGTTTTGATGTTATCAAGCTTTAATCATGAGGAAATTCATATAGTTTCATATTTTGCAGTGATCTACTTGAGTTTCATTGAAATCGAGTAAGAAAGGTGCCGCAATCCTACAAATGTTATGAATCTATAGTTTCTTCGAGATATTATATTTTCGGCTTTTTTCTGTCCGTGTCTAGGCTCACTGAAAATCGGTGAGCGTAGACGAAGTATTTTCGATGTGTCTACTCTCTGATTTTTTCATGTAGTCCGGTCACTTTGGGCGTAAATATCTCGGAGACGAAGAGCGGTAAAAAAAAACTGTAAACTGCAAGTAAATGTGTCTTTATTTCTGCGTCGATTACATGTTTTACGGTTATTGTGCAAAAATCTGGTTTGGAACTGTCATCGTTTGTTTGACGAAAAACACCGAAATAAGGCGCTTCGAGTACACAGGTCAACTTTGTGAGGCTCCTGTATTGTCAATTTTGCTTTAAAAATTTTGAAAAAAATGTCGTTTATTCTTCAAAGCCTTAAAAACTTATGTGTGTTTCAAAAAATAAAATATTT
>JAUMHM010086659.1:0-10823 GCA_032362435.1 Melikaiella ostensackeni
TAGTAAAGGTAGGCTTCATTGCGCATGACTGTGATAATACTATGCAATTATTCGACGAAGCTGCATTAAACGATATCATAGGGGATTTAGATTTATCGAAAGAAACGACCGATTAGTATCTTGGTTACAAGAAAGGAAACGCCTCTAAACAGGAATAGGTTTGGTGAAAAAAAAAATTTCGACAATTCTTTCTGATTAAGATTCCATGGTATTTTGCAATGACGTATCCGGCTTATTACAAGAATTGGGAATAGTATACTGTTTTTAAGATTAGAGACTTTGCATAAATGCTTCTAAAAGAAGTTTGAAGGGTGTTCTTTTATACAATGAAAATAAAGATACCTCAATTCATATATTTCACTCAGTGCAAATACGCGAGTCTCACACCAATATGAATCACACTTTCAAATTAGTGCAATATAAAAATCATAAGTCGGAACTTTGTGGTGACTGAAAGCAGTCGGCATGATTCTTGGGCTGCGAGGTGGCTACACAAAATTTCCTTGTTTCTTGTCTGAGTGGGATGGCAGAGTACGTGACTCGCATAAGAAGCAGAAATATTTGCCACAGAGAAAGTCATTGGAACCAGGTTCACGAAATATTCTGAATGGAACATTGTTTGATCTGAGTGACGTACTGCTACCAGCCCTGCTCATAAAACAAGGATCAATGGAGCAGTTTGTCGGAGCACTAAAAGAAGATAGTAAATGTTTTCAGTACCTTCTCAAAAAATTCAAATTTGTAGGTAAAGCTAAAATTGAAAAAGAATTTTTTACCGTTCCTGATATTAGAAGGCTCATGAACGACGATGATTTTGTGAAAACGATGTCAGACCTTGAAAAAAGAGCATGGATGAGTTCCAAGAGAGTGACGAGAGGCTTCTTAAAAATGTCAAAGGGATGAACTACAAGGTTCTTGCTTGCAAATATGTTGAACCACTTTAAGAGCCTGAAGTGGAACATGAGCCTCAAGCCTCTTTTTTTGCATTTCCACCTTGAATTCTACTCTGAAAACCTTGGAGACATGAGTGAGGAGCAAGGTGAACGTTTTCATCAGGATATCTGAAGGTATGAAGGCAGATGGAATACAGGCATTTTAGCTGACTATTGCTGGTGTTCTTGTACCTTCATATCCCATCTTGTTCAATTATTGCCTCAGTTGACTGGATCATGCTCTACCTTGCTTTAATTGGCTGAATCATACATTATCTTGCCTCAGTTTGTCGGATCACTAGACTATCTTGCCATAGTTGGCTGGCTCATTGGCATACTTTGCTTTATTATGCCGAATCATGCTCTATCTCGGCATACTATCTGCCATACTTTGTCGGTCAGAAGAGTCGTTCGGTGCTTAGGTGTCCAAGCCAATAGAATTTGTAAATGTAAAGTGTCTTACAGCTGTAAACATTTAACCATATCGCAACCCAAGTATGTACATTTCCGCGAATTTTGTTGTGAGGAATCCGATTCTGTCAGCCAAATTACCAAGCATCGTCGCGTTTTAAAGTTATTTCCATCTGAAAATGTCGAAAAACGGCCTCTTGCACATTTAGGTTAGAATATTGCAAAATCATGAAGTGCTAGACAAAGTCTGCTACCAAATTCGGGTTCAGTATGAAAAATTACGTAGGAAAACACCTTCAGATTTCAGTGAGAAAAATCTCACAGGTCATTACCATTAATACATGAAATCGTGTACACATGAATTTATTCAACAATCATTTTTTTCTATAACTCAAAATCTGTTGTTTATCCTCCATGAGCCAGGACAAAGTATCTCTGTTCATCCAAAAATTTGTCGATGAATCCGGAGATCAAAAAATCGAACCAGAACTTCAATTACAAGTACTGAAACACGTTGATTGTAACTGAAGGACAAGTCATCCGACGCTTCTTTGTTCTTTTCTGTAGGCGATATCTTCGGCACGAGATAGTGTCTCTGTTTATTGGACTATTATCAAAACTTGTCATTTTGTTTCCAGCGAGAACAAAGCGCTTCACATAAATCACAGCTTCACACTAATTCTAAAGGTTCAATTTGATCTACAACAGAATAATCCAAGAATGTAACAGTCTTCTGTTTTCTCAAATTGGTACAGTTTTTCATATCAATTGAATACCGTGGCAGCAAAAACGTTACTTTCAGATTGACTGATTTATTAAAGCTTCCGACAGTGACTTATTCTTAACTTGATGTACTCATACTCTTCCTTTGAGTGTCACAGCAACCATTTCAATCACAAACATGATGCCAGAGATCAAAAATCCAACCAGAAGTTCAGATACAAGAATCGGAATAAGTTCATTGTAACTGATTTCCAAGTCATCTAACGCTTTTTTGTTTATCTCTTTATACGAAATACTCGGCAGAACGTCTTTATTGCACTTCTCGAATAGATCAAATGCCTTTAGTCTTAAAAACAGGCTACTAAATTGCTCAACGTAAGGAGAACCTAGTTCTAGATAGAATCCTTCCGTTGATGTGATAAAAGGTTCTTCCACTGTCGTAGTTCCAGCAGTTCCATCCACACCCTTAAAGCGCGAAATGAACCAATTTGACTGTGTTTTCAACATGATGCAACTTACATTCTTCTCTGCGATTGCATGAAGTACACAGTTCTCAGTGTTCGAAAATAGACTGCTAGATTTTTTCACTATGCTCATATTTTGGATGTCCTTAATCATCCAATCAATTATCACTAGAATACCTTCAAGTGCAAGACCTGATTTATATAACTCATCCAATGTACTCAGTTTTAGCTTCAAATCTGAGTGAAAATTGATGCTGGTAAGCATAGCATAAGTCTTGGAAAAGTATACGAAACTCACAATAGCCACGTAGGCAAATATGATTCTTGATTTTCAACTGACAGGTTCTTGAGGAACTGTCAGACCTAGTACGACCTGCATCGTGAAAGACTAATTCCAGTCATTACTGTGCTGTTTTAACGCATACATCAGCAGCCAGAGCATTGTGGAAAATACTGCAATCGGCGCTAGTGCGTATAGGAAAATCAAATCACTGAAATCTACTTGATTCTTCATTGTTGGCGACAAAGTGTTAAAACTTGCAAATCCAATTACCAAGTGTTCTAGAAAGGAAAACTTCCCAATAATCTGCAGCATTGTCCGGCTAAGAAGGATTTGCACTCTTTTTGCAAATAATGGCTTGAGGTCATGTATTTTTCTTGCCTTTTTAAAATGGAGAATGAAGTTCATCTTCATTGCAAAAGCATTTAGCAACAGTATGTCTTTTCCCGAAAAATTAACTGGATAACCGGAGGAAATGTGTTCTATATTAATATGTAGAGGATAATGATATACTGAGGCTACCAGCTGGTAACGATTCATGTTTCGTAGTTTGTCTGGAAATAACGGTGTTCCTAGTGAGTAACTTTTTGTTAAGTAAATGTTCATAAATGGATTGAAGTACTGGAAATTAGATGTATTTCCAACGATTTTAAGAATGCTGACATCCAGAAATTGATTGTTTCAAGCATTTCGAAGTAGTTTCTTCTTAATGGGATCTATTGACTTTTGTGCATCAGAGAATTGAAGGACTAAACACTTTGGTCGAATCCGACCTTTCAACAAGATACTGATCCACTTTATCATTTCTGTTGCAATGTTTGAGATGTATTGAACAGCATCTATTATCATGAAGAATGTCGTTGTTGGAAAATCAAAAGCTTTCAACTGCTCGAAATCATTGATATTGTTCTCTATAGTTTCGTTTTGCACAAGGAAGTAGATACTTGGTTTGACTCGTTCGATTTCTTGAAGAATTGTTATGACTTCTTCCAACTTTTGAAATAGATCCTTATTTATTATCATCAACGTTTGGTATGTAAAGGCATCTTGTTCCACATACTTTGCTGAGCCATTCAACCAATTTGGTTCTTCTTTTCTTTGTTTTTCTTAGCAGCCGTTCCAATCACTATTTTTGCTGACCTAAATGCGACAGCACATCATGTTAGAAGCATGAAATGTACATAAAAATAAATGAAAGTATCCATCGTGATGTAAATAATTTGTTCAAGGCTTGTAAATAGTTTTCATAACAAGGTTCAAAGTTTGAAACGGATATACGTAAACAGATTGTTATTTATTTATTTTTCGAACTCATGTCTCTGACAAATATTTGTTTCCAATGACAAAATCAATTGAATTAAATGAAAAAAATTAATCCAAAAATCAAAAAGGACCAAATTTTTCTGACATCAAATATACACTTTCATTTTAAGTAACATTAAAAAAATGTCGAATTGACGATTTTCAGAAATGTCACTGATTGATTAAGTTTGAAAAGTCAAAATCGACATTTCGCGTGATTTTCGGAAAAGTGACACGTCAAGAATTAAGAAGTGGAATTGCAGTCACTTTTATAAACAAAAGCATAATTTTGTACCATACTGTTCTCGAGTGCAACATCTGGTTGTGCTGACAGTATTGAAATCAGAAGTTTATGATTTCTATTATAAATTGATAAGATCCAGAGAAAAGTGTTTAGGATTTTGCGATTGTACAAATTTTTGACATTACAATGCCAAAGTTGCTGAAAGAAAGTAGTGAAACTGTATGAATTAAAATGTAGGCAATATCATGAAATCCTATCATTCAACAACCCATTCACATATTTCAATTTACAGTTTAAAACATGCATGCAACTTTGATTTGAAGAGAGAAAACCAAATACATCAATTATTATCATTGATACATAAGCTCATCTACACATAAGTTTATCGCATTGTCATTTTTTCTGTCACTCGAAATCTGTTGTTAATTCTCCATAAACAGGAACGAAGTTTTTCTGTTCATTCAAAAGATTTGTATTTTTGCTCCTGGCAATAAGCAACTGAAAAGTCCTGTAGTCCATGTTTATAAAAAAATCCTTTTGTGACTCATTCTCTACTTGCTACTCAATCCCCTTTTCTTGAATTAAATAACAAGATAATTTGGTCGGAAGCGACATTTCAACAAGGTGCCGATCAGCTTTATGATTTTTGTTGCAATGCTTAAATTGATCTGGACAGCATCGATTATTACGAATAGTGTCGTTGACGATAAACCAAAAGCCTTCAAGTCGGATTCGATATCGAAACAACTTTGTTGTTTCGATACCTCATCTGCAAGCATTTTTTGGAGTAGATCTTTATTAATGACCAGGATGATTTCATATGTTGAGTAATCTTGTTCAACGTACCATGTCCTTATATATAGTTGACATTTGTTTAGAACGTTTTTATCCAGCTTCAGATAAATATATCTCTGAGATTGACTGTGCAACTACTTGATAATTTTTAAAATCCAAAATACTAGAAAAATTCGAATTGGGGACCAATCCAAAATTTAAAAAAGAGCTAATTACAACAGGTTTCAACGAAACACTTCTAATCCGCATCAGAAAAAAATGTTGACTCAAAATCTATATGAGAATTCGAGAAAATGAGGAAGAGATCTATTTTTATGTTTTAGAATGGTATCCGTTTAATGGCAGATACAAGAAGAACGTAGTACTTACATCTGAATGAAAAAATATTATTTATGCAGTGTCTTAAATATTATCTATGCAAAGTCTTAAATATTAATGATAATAATAATATTGTTTCGGTATCACTTTATTAAGCTTGCATCTTGCCAGATAATGTAGACTTCTTTATATAGGGAACGCTGCCAATTACCTTGAACATCAAGGAGGAGATTCTGTTACTCTTTCTTATTTTTTGTAATCAATTGTTGTACTGCGTCACAAATACGACGCTCTGTCCTCCAAAATCATTAGTAACTGCTAGTTTGTTCAGAAAGTAGCGTCCTTTGATAAAAGCTTCATGTTCAGCCCATTTTCCCAGCACAAGGAGGATTATCGTAATCTTCCCTTTCGGATGAATCCCCAAGTGCTATAACCATCTTTTTCTTGACATCCAAAGAAACATTCTCATCAAAGAAGGCCAAAGCGACTATCTCTTCGTTCAGGTACCATACATGTAGAGCAAACTTCTTAGATGTGGCTTCAGAAATGGTTTAATTCACTGAGCCATAGTCGATAAGAGCCTTAAAAAACTCAAAATTATAGTTTAGTGTAGGAATAGCTAGACGTGCCGAAAACCAAGCTTCCACATACAGCTTCACTATGAAGATGCAGACATTTGTCAAACCCAATAATTTGTTAAAAGTCAAGACAAACTGTTTTCGGAACATGAATATTCTAAAGGAATATAGCACTTTGTTCATCAGTCGAGCATTAGAAAGGGCACCTGGAACACGGAACTGATATTGCTGATGATAAGAAGTATCCTCCAGAAATACAGCAACTAGTTCAAGGAACTCCTAGTAGCCTTTTCTAGGCTGCGTTTCTTCGAATTGTTGCTTCACAAAGCTCAAAACGCTTTCTCTGTTATCAGCTGTGGCCCGTTTGACCTAGAGATCTTGAAGTCCTGAAAAATATCCATCAGTTTTTATTCCAGATCAAGCAATTCGAACAATTTTTTAAATCGCTTCTTCTGGGCTCGTGGAGTTCGGTTTAACTGAAAGCTTGAAGGCTGCTCCTGATATGAGTTCAAAACATGAAGCCTGCATGTGTAGAAAAAGAGCTCCTTTTCTAGCAACTGCTGTAAAAATGTACAAGCTTCATTTTACCAACTCGTATGAGACGCAATTGTATCAGAACACATTCCTTCGGCCTCATCTAGCAAACTCCACTCTATCAAAATATAGTCAATTGCTCCTGCTTGGTTTTTAACTGATCCGGAGGTTGACTTCGATACTCCTAATAATCGATGACATGAAAGATGAGGTCCAGATACAAAAATAACGAGCCTAACTACCATTTCTCTGCCATAAATGTCCGACATAATTTTCTTCCTAGTGAACTGTTAACTTTCCACAAGGTTCGAATTGCTCTCTATGTTTTCAAGCTTGTTTTCCTCGTATGCGCTCATGATCCTTCTCGATTGAAGATCGTTTGATATTATAATCTTCTATAGTATATCATGACCCCTGATCGAACAATTCCCGACGGAGTCAAAAGTTTTATTAATATATAAGTGTTAAGAATGATCCTTTTTAACAATTACGTTTGCAATTTTTTGAACTTCTTCATAAAAGACTTTATGTTCAAAGTCGATGCTATAACTTTTGTAAAAAATCTAGAGGAAATTACCCAGATTACAAATACTTTTGTGACTTTGCAAAAGCCTAATTTTTTTCTGTTAATAACAATTTTTATAAACAAATACGTATACCTGATATAACTTTCATTTTTAAACGTGTTTCTAAAATCAGATGAAAAAGAAAAACTCTGTCATTAATAGATTTTTTTTTAATTCAAACCATTTGTTAAATATAGCCTTATTAACGAATTATTACAAAATAATCGATGGCCTATGCCAGCTGCAATTTTACAGTTGAAGATCTTAATTTTTTTAGTTATCTATCTAGTAGCTTCCTAATCATCTTTTTCTCTGTTACCGCTCTGAAAACATCGTTCTCTTTTCAATAACAATGTTATAAAAAAAATCCCAGATTTAGTGAATCTGCTCATTCAATTCGCGATACAAGACAGTGAGACAGTGAATTATTTTCAGTTTGCCTTACTCAAACTCTTCCTTTGCGTTTTACAATAACAATTTTAATTACAAACACGATGCGACAGACTAAAAATCCAATGAAAAGTTCAGATGCAAAAACTGGGAAGAGTTCGTCGTAAAGAAAAATATCATATCCAAGAATAAAAATTACGAAATTTCTTTGTAGTCAGTTATGTATTTACATTTTTACTTTCTCAATTTTTCGAAACGTCACTGATTGATGACGTTTGAAAAGTCAAAATTGACATTTTGCGTGCACGGAAAGAAATACGTTGTAATATTTGCCAAGAATTCCAGAGGTTTTTGCTATTTTAAATAGTAAAATGGTGACACATGGGAGTTTGTAGTGAATTTTATTACTCTGTGCATGCACTTTTTACCATAATCGAAAAGCTTTTTATGTTATCCTTAACAGTAATACTTACTGTACCACATGGTAATTTCAATCATTTTGAATAAGAGTCCCTGTTCCTACTGATAGGTGCATTAACGGTGCAAGCAAGCTGTTTGTACCTGACTACATAGTAAATTCAACCTCTTCCAAGTAGTAGGTATGACGTCACTTTATACCTGCTAGTACCGTAAATAATAGGCATCCGCGCTATGACACATAGTAAACTTGACTACTTTTAACTAGGAAGTATGATACCAGCAAAGACCACAAAGAGTAGCTTTTCTTACTATGCTACATGGTAAATTTAACCTGTTTAAACTAGTAAGTTATAGCGCCGCAATATACCTACAACTGCCTTGAAGTATAGTCTTTCGAACCACGTCACATGGTAATACTAACCATTTCAAACATGCATTAGTACATTGCAACACAGTTATAAATGCTACAGGAAAAAATATTTACCACCATGCCACTGTATTCCTCATGGTAATTTCTACTTTTTTAAATATTAAAAAATATTATTATAGAAGATTATAAATTTCATGCAGTATGAATGGGTCGAGACAAATTTCAAATATCCAATTATTATTTACATTAATTTATTTAACATTTAAATTATATAATATTTGCTTATACACAAACTTGAAAATTCTATCAACTAACCTTAAATACTATATATAACGCCAAAAGTCTTCGCTCGAAACATTTCTTATACTTTTAAATCATACTATATCCACATCTTCGTAATATAGTTACACCCATTAGCTATCTTTTTCATGTGCGTAATCGTGCCCTTTTTTAACTCTTCACAAATTAAATACTTCTATTCCTTATTACATTCGTCAAAGACTTCAAAAGCTTGGTAATGCCCGTCGTAGTGAACGTCTTCTAATACTTCCGTTATGAGTATAACTTTGCGAAGTTGATTTAGAATGAAGTAACGGACTACAAAAAACTTTAGACCATTTTTAGATGAAATCATGACTACAACAAGTCTTTACACGTTCTTTAATAATAATCTTCCTCGTCATTTCGTTCCTATTGTAGATTGTTAATAGCTTATTATTTAGATATTGCCTCAATATCATCTGGCAATCGCCATCCCTATTTAGGAAATCGCATAAACTCTGGAAAGATAATTTCAATTAAATAAAAATATTCCTAAATGATGGAAATTTTTGACAGTGCTCAAATTTGTATCTCATTAGGTGACGCACTTTGTAGGGGGATTCACGGTTCTACGTGCAAGTGAAAGTTCCTTGGCCTAGCTCGCCTGACAACATAAGGTGTTTCGAAAACATCATCCATATTCAGAAATGAGTTCGAAGTTTCGTTTTCATTGACTGTCCGCTCGAAGGTGTCACATTCCCATTTTCTACTGCAGATTCAACTGCATCAGGGTGCAAAATTCAAATTGTAATTCACGCTTGACGTGGAGGGTCCAGCACGATGCAAAGGACAGGACAGGCTCTTGCTAGAAATTTGAAATATATTTTAAACCCCTGAACTTAAATTTAAAATGTTGAAAATAGGTCTTTAATTTGATATGTGAGGAACCAGACCACTGATATTTTAGGTTATTAATATTTTACGCAAAAGATTGCCAATTTTTCACTACGACAACTTTCAGTCAAAAATAATATCCTGTACCACTTTGCGAGTTTTAATTTCTATTTTCACACCAAACAGGAATATAATAAAATCTTGCAGAAAATTAAATTACCTGCACTCCTATCAGATTAATCCTCTCCATTTAGAAGTATTTGGCTTTGTTGATAAAGAGATAAGGATTCAATATTCTGTAACTGAAAAAAAAATTTCTTAACCGAACAGATTCAATCGAAGTAATCACAAATTTCAGATTTTATTTTTTCGTATATGTCAATTTTTAAAAAATTTTCAAAATTTTTTCACAAAAATGCATTTGCAACTAAATAGTCAAATTTTCAAACAATTTTAAAAACAGATTAGTTTCTAACCAAGCAGTTGCATTTTTAACTAAAAACGATGGATCTTCCAGGAAGAAGATTTGTTTTCTATCAAAACAAGAGGAATTCCCTCAAAATACATAAATTTTCAAGAAGAAACTGTTTTTAAATTGGTCTTTTCTAGTTGAAAAGTCAAGTGTTTTGTGGAAAATTCGTCTCTCCTGGTAGAAAATTAATTGGAGATTTAATTTTCACCGAAAAAAACGAATTTTTAACAAAATAGTTCAATTTTCGAACAAAGATATGATTTTTAGAGGAAGAAGTTAATTTTGAATCCAATAACTTAATTTTCTACACTTTTAACATTGAAGCTTGAAAATTTGTTAATTCTGATATTTTAATTCAGACGCTCCATAATTCACACGTATAAAATAGAAGCTTTTAACACTTCTCAATTGATCAAGTTTAAATTAAATGTCCACGACACGTTATCATTTTCAACTCTCTCGACATTGAAGAATGAATCAATAAATTTGTAAATCTTAAAAATGATATTACTTCAAGCAACTTCACGTTAGAAACATTATAAATTGAGCGATTTTTTTCAACAGAACACTTGCTAAATTAAAAGGTAAATAATTTTTATTCAAGGTCGTTTCAAATTCATAACTGTATAATCGTTATTTATAAAATGCATAAAAATAAGACTTGCATTCATAAAAATTTAATACCCTCACTTACAAATTAGAAATTTCAAAAATGAAACGATCAAAATTGTAACGTTTGAAGTTCAATTTTAACACTCTGAAATTGTAACAATTCAAGACATTCTATTTCTGAATTATGATGAAAAGAGGTGTTTCGGGTTTCAATCGTGTGCAAAACTACGAATCTTGCCGACGTTTCGTGAACATTG
>JAUMHM010086660.1:0-10822 GCA_032362435.1 Melikaiella ostensackeni
TTATAAGAAGAAGAGTGATGCCTGAAACGAAAGATTTTAGATACTAATGGCCCCACGTGAAGAGATTTTCTTAGTGGGTTGTTATAATTATTCCCGTTATTATGAAGGCCTTGCGAAGCTCTTCATCTGAGTTGATTGCTAGAGAGTCTGATCAAGCGACTAGTTTCGGTGCGACGTTTGAGATTGATCTAAAATCTTTTTCTTCTCCTCATAAACAATCCGTACCCAAATTTACCATACAAATTCCCTCATCCCCAATAGTGAAACGAGACCAGAACCGAACGAGTTACGCTTACCCCGAAAGGGATTTGGCTTGATGGTATCATAATAATAAAACATTAGCACTCGTGTTTTCTTCAAATGTTTCTGTAACTCGTGCTTTAATCGCTCAATATTTTTCAATCCGTGGACGTGATTTATCATTCGTATGGCTTTTCTCATCAAAGTTATCCCGAGCCGTATTCATTTCTGATGTGATTCAGTTTGCAATTTTTTTGCTGATGTCAATATTAGCAGAATACAGAAGACTTTTGGTCTTCCTACCTATAACTGAGGTTACTTGATGAAGGCAGATTGGTATGTCCACTATGAGCGCTCTATAAATCAGCCCAATATGAGCCCAAGCTCAAAATAAAACTCTGATCAGCTTTATGAACAGAATTTTGAATAATCAGACATTCGGAATAATTGAGAAAATTTCAGTATTTGGGTGGGAATAAATTCAGTCTCTCATATAATTAAAATAATTTGAGAATTAATTTTACTTTTACTCAATTGGGCTTCTCAGTTGGACCCCAATTGGCGCCCAGTTATAAATTAGGCTAAGTTGGGCCGATTTCCACACGGGATTCGTTTCAAAATCTATACTACTTAGTATTAGGATTAGCATTTATTTTAAGATACGAAAGGACGAATCAGTTTTCTTTCATAAGCCTCTTTCTTCTTATTCCAACCAAACTCACAACTAATTATTATGACTGCGATTGTAAAACCTGAAAAATATATAAGAGATGTGTATATTTGAAAAATATAAAAGAGTTATTATATTGAGCGACCGTACTATGTAATCGAGAGTTATATGACAATCCCAAGAGTATGTGTAGAAGGTTAAGGAAAAAACAAATTACTAGCATTTAAAACGACAGATTTATGGACAAGATTGCATTTTATTTTGCATTTCCTTTCATTTTGGACTCTGCACAAAAGACAACGAAAATTATTAACTAATTACAATCCTTTCAAATTGCACAATTTATATGCTCAAAGCTTCGTTGCAAATTTATCCTCTTTAGAAATTCTATTTTTTGAAAAAGAATATTCATGCTGATAACAAAACTTTATTAATTATTTATTAACTAGCAAACTGAATATGAATACAAAATATTTAATTAGAAGCCCTTTAACGTATAGGAGTATTATTTCTAATCTACCATCTACTATGGTAATTTATAGTTTCGATAGAGTTTTTCACAACCTTTCGATTGATAATAAGCTTTTATTATTTGAAGTATTCATCTTTTGAAAGCGCAGATCAGTAATAAATTAGAGTACTTTCGAATCTAGGGTTCCTTTTTGTTTTTTCTTGTCTGAAAAGAAACCTTAGGTTTTTTTCCAAAAAAACATAAGGTCAGACTTTTTTTAATTGATATTAAAAGAGTCATGAATCGTTGAACAAGATAGTATCATGAAACATACACAATGCTTGTTTATTACGCAAATAAATAACAAAGAACAAAAGCACTTTTACTGAACATTTAAAATTATTTTTATCTGATCAACAACATTAACCTAAAAGAAATTTCACATTTCAAAATTCTTAAAGTTCCAGTTGAGCATTTAAAAATTAAGAAACTTTAATTCAAATATTTTCGAATTTGAGCTTTGAAAGCAAAAAGAATCTAGTTTCAAGGCCTCGAAAATCAAACTTTTTTATAATTATGCATTCAAAACTATAATTTTAAATTCAAATTATAGAAATTACAAAGATGATTAATATTATTATTACGTATTATATCATGTGTTACCAAGTGACATTGAAGGTGATTCATGTTTGAGGATTTACTCTTATCCACATTTTTTAACACTAAAGACTTTCTATCATAAGCCGATAATATTTTTAAAATACAAAAATATCTTCCGATGATAAAAATAATAATATTAATGTGTTCTAGTTTTTTCTCTGATATGAAACAGTGAAAAACGAACTTTCACCTCTTGAAATCGAAAAATCAAATTTCAAAATATACAAAGTAAGACCAAAAAATATTAAGGAGGTCTTTTTGTAGCAATTTCTTTTGAATCCCTGGATTTTTATTTCCTAACGTTAAGAATATAAACAATTCAAAAACTAATTATCAAACTAATTCTCAGATACTGAGAATTTTGAAAATTTTAGAAACAAGAGTTGACAATTAATAATTTCGATTTGAAAGCGTTTGAAATTTAAAAAAAAATATATCCATTGAACGACTTTGAATTGACAACGTTCGAAATCAAATAATTTCAAATTGAAATTTCAAAAGAAGAACAACTGAAATACGTTCAAAATTGAACAATTGTAGATCAGAATTTTGAAAATTGGATGATTTAAAACTTAAAGGAATTAAAACTGTATTTCTTCTGATTAAAAGCATTCAAAATTGAATAATTTGAAAACTTTTGAATTTAAATAATTTCGAATTCGAAGCATTTCAAATTTGACAATTTGAAATTGAAAACTAAATTGAATGTTTCAAAGTCAAAACTCCTGGAATTCTAGAACTTTAAATTGTTAACACATAGAAAGTAACGTTCAAAGTGATTGGATACATTTTTTTACTAAAAAATATGATTTCTGACAAAAAAAATTACTGTCATTTTCACGTTTCAAAATTGAAGAATTTTGAATATTGTTACCTTTTAAAGTTTAATTATACTTAAAACGTTGAAAATGGTATGCTTTCTAATTGGAAATATTCAAAATTGATTAATTCAGATTCGAAGCGTTAAAAATTAAACAATTCCAACCTTTGTTTCAAAATTGAAGCATTCTAAAATTATGATCTTGAAACTAAGTCGTTCGAAATTAATAATTTTCAAATTGTGCATCATACTTTTTAAAAACCGATCTGTTTAATTTAAAGTGTAAAATTAGTAAGTTAAAAATTAATGATGAAGCATTCACAGCGAGCTTGGATTGAATTCAACCCAAAAGAACTTGCACCATTCATTTTTTTCTGAAGTCATTTCAGTGATACCTTACGATTATTTTCAAGCCAAAAAGAAAAAAAAATCGCTGGAGAGATGGTCAAATAAACATAATTTTTCATTTTTATTCTCAGGTTATTATGTATATTTTCGTAAAAATAATTCCAAAGCGATGCTTTTGTAGCTTAAACTCTGTAGTTTGGCATTAAAAGAAAATTATTTAACCGTTAAACATCTTTGGACATCTGGAACCAATCAAAATTTTGAAAAAATGCGGAAAATTGCAGTTTTTATCAGTTTGGAAAATATTTCTTTACTTCAGAGCATGGTACTTTAAATTCGTCTGACCAAAAATTAAATAACATTAAATTCGTCGTAAAACTAAGAAAAAAATAATTATTCATCTCATATAGTTGAGGAGATACAGTCTTCGGACTTTATATTCATCTTAAAAATTTGTCAACAGAAATATTTAGTTTTAATTTTTATGAAATAGCATATTTCATGTGCACTATAAACAAAAATATTCAGAATGTGAGTTCAAGCAGACTTTATTTCAAGCCAATCTAAAAAAAAATGTTGTACCTCTCACACGTCTGAAGTTATAGCATGTTGGAGAATACTCACTTTAATGAAAGTTTGTTGGAAAGTATTTTTTTCAATAATCGGGTTTCTGCTGCAATTTGCGTTAAAATTTGTTCTTATAATAATCAAATTACATACAATGAAATACAAACCTGAAAATCTTTAATAAATCCTGAAATATATTCATAAAAATCGAGGGCATTAACTTTTAAAAGAAAACTCATCTTATGGACATATTCCAGGATATATTAAAGTGTTACGGATTTGAATGTTATTTTATGGACTTTTATCATTATGAGAACAACTTTTAACACAAATTTCAGTAGGAACGCGAATATTTAAAAAAAAATACTATTTAAGGAACTTTTATAAAAGTGGCTATTTCTCAATATGCTGTATCTTCAGACGTATGAGAGGTTTAACATTTTTTCTTTATTTGCTTGAAATCAAATTTGCTTCAACTCATATTTAGACTATTTTTGTCTACAGTGCACAGGAAACATGCTATTTCACAAAAACAAAAACTAAATATATTTTTTTTTTTGAAAAATTTTTCAGATAAATATAAATTCCGAAGGCTGTATCTCCTAAACTATACGAGATAAATAATTTTTTTTTTAGTTTTACGTGGAATTCAATGTCCTTCAATTTTTGGTGGGACGAATTTGAAGTACCATGCTCTGAAGACAAGAAATATTTTAAACATTCTGCAATTTTTCACACTTTTTCAGAAATTTTAATGGGTCCCGGATGTTTGACGATATTTCATGTTTAGGTACTATTCTTCGATACCAAACTACAGAGTTTAAGCTGCAAAAGCACCGCATAAGAGTTATTTTTAAGAAAATATACATAATAACCTCAAAATCAAAATGAAAAATTAAGTTTATTCGACAATCCTTTCAGCGATTTTTTCCTGTTTGGTCTCAAAATGATCAGTGAAATGATTTCAGAAGAAAAACGCGAGGTGCAAGCTATTTTGGGTTGAACTCAATACAAATCCACCCTGCATTTCCATGCAAGGGAAAAACTTATGTTGCTTTAAAGAAGAAGATAAATTTATAAGATGTCAAACTGACGTAAACTAATAAACTATCACATTGAAATGACATAAAAAATCGCGGATTAAAAAGACGCGAAAAGCGAGGGAAAACATAGGAGCTTCAATGTGGACAAAAGTTAATGAATGAGTGAATGAATGAATGAATTAATTAATTAATTAGGTCATAGATTATTATAGTTAATTTTCATCTTACCAATGGCGAGAACAAAAAATATCCCTTGCATGTCACCCATATTGACTTTATGATTATCAACCTCCTGCCCATTTCCAGGTCCTTCCCAACACTCATCTTTTATCGGCATTCTTTCAGTAGTCCATTTTTCTATCAATCCATTTTCATGCATTCTTTTTAATCTAAAAATAATTCAAATCAAAAGGAGTAATTTTTTTCTCCTCTTTTAGAAGAAATAGAAATAGTCAACTCACTCCTTATCGATCATCTTCAAATAAGGACTTTCTTGACTAATCATCATGGCAATTGGTTCACTTATAAAATCGTTAGAACCAAGAGAAAAATGACATCGTCCGGAATCCAAAAGATCTCTTCTCATGAGAAATTTAAGAGTCGATTTCCAATCAATCAGGACATGATTTCCCTCCCGAATCCGAAGGACAGTGTTATGGTCGGTGGTTGAATTGTGTCTCTCTGCTTTCGAAAGTAGGTCGTGGTACTGTGGTTCCTTGGTGGCTTGAAGGTATTCCTCTAAGAAACTTCCATTCTTGAAGCCCCATGTGAACTCGGAACTGCGTGCGAGAAGATCGTCTATGGTAGAAATGGAGTCATCCATTCTTGGGAATGTCAAAAATGCTACCAAACTTCCGGAGTAGGTCGCCACAAGGACCATCACGACCAGCCACCATGTCCCTACTATAAGACGGGCGCTATCTGCTCGAGGCAGATTCATTCCACCTGTATTGTATAATGAAAATATTTAAAAAATTGTATCCTCTCTGAAAATTTAAATTTTCTCTAAAATTAATCGTTTTCCTGTTATGGATGTTCTAGGTGTACATTCGAGCTAAAAATAACTCAATGTTTAGCTACGAGAGTCGCTTGATAAGTTTGGTGAAAAAGCAAGTGAATTTTTTTTCAAGTTGGCCTTTATTTCTCAACATAGTCTCCATCGAGGGCTACACGCTTAGTTCAGCGAGATTTCAATTTTTCTATCTCTGCGGAAATGTAAGATTTCTCGAGGTCTGCAAAATACGCATTAACGTTAAGAAGTTGCACGGAGGCAGGTCTAGAGAATAGGGTGGATGAGAAATCAATTCGAAGCTCAGTTCGTGTATTTTTGCCATTGCGATTGAGGTGTGAGCCGGTGCGTTGTCGTGATGAAACAGCGCTTTCTCGTGCACAAATCGTGGCCGCTTTTTCTGTAGCTCGGCTTCTAAATGGTCCAATAACAATGCATAGTACGTTTCTGTTATATTTTTACCCTTCTCCAAGTAATCGGTGAGGGTGATTCCTTGGGAATCCCAAAATACTGTGACCATCACCTTCCTAGCTGACAAAACAGTCTTCACCTTCTTCATTTCACTTTCACCAGGCAGTACCCACTGCTTTGACGGCTGCTTCGTCTCGAGTGTATAGTGGTGGATCCGGTTTTCATCCACAGAGTCTACGAAAAAAAAACTGCGAATTCAGGAGCCAGCAATCGCGGCACCCATCTTGGACACACCTTCTTCCTCCAGTTTTTCGTGCAAGCTGTTATCGACTCGTTCATCGGAGATGCCTATAGCCTTAGAAATGTCACGCACCTTGATTCGACGATCTTACATAACAATATGATAAATTTTTTCCACCGTATTCGATGAAGTGATCTCAATTGGGCGTCCAGAGTGCGCTTCATCTTTAGTTGTCATTCGGCCACGTTTAAATTCGTTTATCCAAAAATAATCGGTTTTCAGCGAAGCAGCATACTTCCTGTGAACTTCGTCTCACTCGACTTTGATCTGCGCGTCCGTCCGATTTTTTTTCGATAAAAATGTTTCATCGCTGCACGGAACTCTTCTTTCTCCATTTTTTCGAAAACTACTGATATGCTCACTTCAAACGTATGCCAAACGGAAATTAAACGTTTATTTCGGCTGAAGCTTGGTAGGGTTTAGTTTGAAAAGTGCTATATCTTGGCTACATACTACAAAGTTCATTTTGGCGCCATCTAGCGGGAGATTTAGCTTACTTATCAAACGATCCTCGTAGATTCATAAAATCAACGAAAAGACCTACCCCTGAGGAAAAAGCACCGTTTCACACTTTTTCCACTGTTGGCCTCCATCAAGGGCCCATGGGGACAATGCTGAAGGAAAATCCACGCGGGCCTCCGCAAGGTGCACCGTGGTTGAAGAATGGATTTTCGTGGACAAACTAAGCTGCAGATCGCAATTCTCAACCGATTTTCTTTTTTCTTACTTTGGATTACTCAGCATAAAATGAATAACAAACGTAAGGTTGATTTTCTATTTTGTTTAATCAAAGAATATTTACAAAAAATTATTTTTTCTCATGACTGTATATCAATGGTTATTGCTAACGCAGTTCGTATCTAAAAATAAGAATTATTAACTGAAATTACAAACTACTATCTCCGTGAAATTTCCTGATCGCAAATAATATTTTATTGTTATTACTAGTAAAGCTTTTGCGAGCAAAAATGAAGATCTTGATGCTTGTTTGCGAAATTTGTTTGTAGCAATTGAAAATATCAATTTTTCACAAAGATTTAGGAATTATTATCCAAAAGCTTAAAATCCCGTTTGATTTTTATCTTAATAACAATTTAGTGTGAAAACTAATTAAATCTGGGAGTTTGCTTATGAGTATTTTCAATAATATTCATTTTGTTTATTAAACAAATGATTTACATTGGGTAAGTATTCCTGAATAAATTTTTGACAATTCTAAGTTCATCTGCAGTGTATTCAATCCATTAAAAATTAAACATTGATGTTTCCTTTTTATCCAAATTATTTATTAATATAATATTTTTACATGAACGAAATAAAATATTGGCAACCTTATGATTGTAACGAGTTATAGCCCAAGTAATTTAAACAAAAAACAAAACAAATCGATTGAGAATCGCGACTGCAGTTTAATTTGTCCACGAAAATCCATTCTTGAACAACTGTGGAGCGTCCTGATCATTTTCCCTTACGATTAATCGGTTGAAATTTCTAAGTTCAAGGGGTTAATATTTTTTAACACTAAAAATTTTTATTTCCGATGAATTCAGAACGAGGGGTTAGCCACTTTAATTTTTCGTGTACACTAGATTACAAGATTAAAGGATTACATAAGATTACATGAGATTACAAATAATTACATAGGACTGCACACGACTACACAAGATTACATGAGATTATACAAGATTAAATCGGATCACATGAGATTACACAAGATTACAGGAATGGCGTAGATTACATGGGGGTTAGAAGGATTACAATAGAGACTAAACAAGATTACACGGGATAAGAATTAAAGAACACAACTGAAAAAAGCTGATATCAAAACCAGTAATAAATGTGATTTGAACGCAAAAATATGGTACCGATGTCACTTATAATACACATATTTCTATTCAGAATATTTCAGTAAATATGAATCGGCCATAATTTTTGGTATAATATTTCATGACCACATGATTTTTTTTGCTGAAAACACGATGTCCTGTGAAAACGCGATTTTTTGCTGAGAACACGATTTTTTTTATTGAAAACATGATTTTTGTCGTCAAAAACACGATGTATCGTGGATACACGATCTTTTTCGTTGAAAACACGATGTTTTGTGAAAATACGATTTTTTCGTTAAAAAAAGATGTTTTGTGAAAATACAATTTTTTTGTTAATTTTTTTGTTGAAAACGAGATTTTTTTGAAAACACGATTTTTTTGTTGAATACACGATATTTTTTGGAAACATGATTCTCTGTTGAAACCACGATATTCTGTGAAAACACGATTTTTTTGTTGAAAACACGATGTTTTGTGAAGACACGATTTTTTTTTAAATACGATTTTTTTGTTGAAAATGCGATGTTTTGTGGAAACAAGGGTTTTTTGTTGAAACTACGATGTATTGTGAATACACGATATTTTTGTTGAAAGCACGACGTTTTCTAAAAACACGATCTTTCGTTGAAAACACGATGTTTTGTGAAACGCGACTTTTTTGCTGAGAACATGATTCTTTTCTTGTTAACACGATGTCTTGTGCAAACAGGATTTTTTTTTTTGAAAACGCGATGCTTTGTGAAAACGCGATTTTTTTAACACACGATGTTTTTTAAGACACGATTTTTTGTTAAAAATGCGATGTTTTCTGAAAACACATTTTTTTTTTGAAAACACGATGTTTTGTGAAAATACGATTTTTTTGTTGAAAACGCGATGTTTTGTGAAAACACGATTTTTTTGTTGAAAAGAGGATTTTCGTTGAAAACGCAATGTTTTGTGAAAACGCGATTTTTTGCTAAGAACACGATTTTGTCTTCAAAACACGATGTTTTGTGAAAACACGTTTTCGTTCCAAGGAATGATGTTTCGTGAAAATACGATTTTTTTCATGAAAACACCATGTTTCGTGAAAACACGATTTTTTTGTTGGAAGCACAATGTTTTGTGAAAATGCGATTTTTTGCTAGGAACACGATTTTCTTAAAGACAGGATTTTTTTTATGAAAACACAATGTCTTGTGAAAACGCGAATTTGTGCTCAGATCACGATTTTTTTTTAAACACGATTTTTTCTTCAAAACACGATGTTTTTTGAAAACACGTTTTCGTTCCAAGAAACGAAGCTTTGTGAAAACACGATTTTTTCATGAAAACACGATGTATTGTAAAAAAACTTTTTTTTCAAACCACGATGTTTTGCAAAAACACGACTTTTTTGTCGGAAGAACGATGCTTTATTGAAAACACGATGTTTTGTAAAAACTTTATTTTCTTGTTTGAAAACACAATTTTTTTCTTGTAGACGTGATGTTTTGTGAAAACACGATTTTTTGTTGAAAACACGATGTTTTGTGAAAACGCGATTTTTTGCTAAGAACACGATTTTTTGTTGAAAACACAATGTTTTGTGAAAACGCGATTTTTTTTGCTAAGAACAAGATTTTTTTAACACGATTTTTTGTTGAAAATACGATGTTTTGTGAAAACACGATTTTTTTCTTGAAAACACAATATTTCGTGAAAAAACAGTTCTTTTCTTGAATACAAGATGTATTGTTAAAACAGGATTTTTTTCTTGAGAACGTGATGTATTTTGAAAAATCTATTTTCCTCTTGAAATCACGATGTTTTGTGACAACACGATATTCGTTGAAAATACGATGTTTCGTGGCAGACTGATGTTCTGTGAAAGGGTGTCAAGGTCACAATGTTGTTAAAATAAGTCTGTCCGTACTTTGAAAAAAGCCTACTCTTAAATAAATAAAGTTAATATTGAGTGAAAAATACATCTTTTGTCTGAAGTAAAAGGAAAAACACAAATATGCAAATCACTGAGATTAAATAAACAATTATGACCTTAACTATTTTTTATTATTTACGCTTATGTATATTTTCTAAAATTTGTCGCAGTAATCAATGAGCCTTTTTTGTTGATTTTATAAATCGAATTAAAGATTGAGAAATTTTGAACTTCACTGTTCAACTAGAACATACTAAAGATCCGAGGGGTCATTAAAATCACTTTCTTCTCAGGTTGAAAGGTATTCAATTTTTTAGTTACTTGAGTCACGAGTAATTTTTTTCAGTTTTTTTAAGCGCAAATATTGTACTATAAAATCAAATCCAATATTGTCTTGAATGTAATTAGATATAAGAAAAAAGAGGTGAGTTATGGACGAAAACATGGGTGTTTGTCAAGAATTTTTTATTTAGTTTTTTTCTTCACTAGACTTTTATTACTATTCAAAGCTGTACTCTGAAGATATTGAAAATTTGGCTCAAGTTAGTACAAAAGAATTAAATTTGGGAA
>JAUMHM010086661.1:0-10822 GCA_032362435.1 Melikaiella ostensackeni
TGAACTTTTTGGGTGTTCCTTTTTCAGTACACCAAAAATTTTCATAAGAAAGTAGATTTCATTTCGATCTTTAAGAAGCTTTTTAACGTTTTCTGATCAGCATTTCACGCAACCGTAGTCCGCAGAATATTCATAGAAATTCGTGATTTTTGGCGGATGTTGTTGAAAATATATCGAAGGGTGACGACGCGACGCTACTTTCGGCAAAAGGAATGAAGCCAAAACATCCGCAGGCCGTTCCTGGGCGTTTGGTATTCGAGCTACGCCTAAAAGCAAGTTCTAAGTGGCTAAGTCAAGTCAACAGGGGCAATGCACCAGGCGATGACCAAGGTGGGGTTTGCGGGCCTTGTGGGCAGGTGGTTCTTCCTCGGCTCAAAGAACTTTTGTAGGGGCGTTGATCCTCACGAGTCTCACGACGACGCCACCGCCAGAAAGCGAGTACCATGTCCAAAAGACTGAAGAATAAATTCGACAGAGCTTTGTCCCGAAAAGTACTGAGCTCGACTGCAGAAACGCCTCTGAAAAGCAAAAACCCCATAGAAAAAGGCGTAATCCTGGCAAGGATTCGTCGATTTTCCCTGAAGTACTGAAAAAGATGAGTTTGGCCTTAAGGCCCGCCATTTTACTTCCCTGCAAGTTAGAAGTGCGTGAGAAAAAATTGAGCTGCACCTGCTATGCACATTGGGCTAAGAAACAACAAAAACTGGCCAAAATTCAAGATTTCGTCGGATTTGTATGAAACTTGGAATAATAGGGGTGTATACCAAAACCTAACTCTGAGAGTTGGAGTTGAGATAAAAATTGGCCTATCAAAAGTTACCAATTTATTTGTAGCGAAACAAAATCATGAAAGTCTCCTGTTTGGTTTGTTGAAAAAATTCATTGGGGGTATAGACCCAAACACGCGTCAAATCCTTTATTCTCATCCAACCTTGTCTGGTAGCAGGTTTGGAAAGAGTTACTGTTTCGAAAGTTCTTTAGTCCGGCTATTTCCTTTTCAACCAATAAAATAAGAGATTTTCGTTCATTTGTTTTTCTACAAACGAATTGGTTACTCATAATAGACTAATCCTCATCTAAAACTTGGTACAAAGGGGTTTTTAAGATCTCTAATTTCGTCTTTTACGCCAAAAGTTATGAATTTAAAGTGGCGAATCCAATATGGCGACCAAAATTTCCAAATTCTTACAGATTAGCCTAAAACTTGGTGTAACGGGGGTTTTGAGGTCGGTAATTTCGACTTTGAGGTCCAAAGTTACGAATCTGCTACGTGTAAGTTGAAGTGCTATGTTAAAACCCTTATTTCGGGGTGCTTGATTAATGTGAGTCCTAGCGTCTCACAATTTAAGGTGCTTTTTGAAATGAGTCTCCTGGATTCTCATTAATAATCTGCGTGCTCGTCAAACTCTTCTTCATCGGTCAATTTGAAAAAGGCAATCGGACAGGCTCATTAGAAACAAAAATGTAACGAAGGAAAAAAGAAGGAAAAAAGGATGGAAAACTTTGCTTTCTTCTTCCTCCGTCTTTTGAGCCTTTCACATTGATTTTTGAAAACGCACTCGTTGTAAAGACTTTTTGAGCAATTTTCTGTTACACAAGATGACTTCGTTAGAGTTCATGTTTTTGAAAGCTTTTCCTTCAAATTTAACAAACAAAGACATAAAGCCATAGACTTTGGTTCCGGTCCATTAATGTACAATCCTTAGTCGACTCCACAGGCATATTATACGATACGATATTTCTTATTTATGTTCAATAAATATATTCAAAATATGAAATAAAATTAATAGACATATTATCAATAACTGTTATACTTTTTACACAATGCAGTTTCAGCACTAGATTCTGACATATATACGAATGGAAGACGAGTAACTTCATTTGCTAATATCTTCCTCAAATGTCAAAGGTGGCAAAAGGTGGCGAATAATCTGACTGTCAAATTCATAATAAACCCTTTGGAACCATAAAATTTTAGACGCGAGGTGGAACCTCGGGGAACTTTTGATTCAAAAATTGTCTATATTGTAAATGTGTATAAATGAGTATAAATGAGTATAAAGTGAGGGAGTTCAAAACGAAGCTGATATTTGTATTTCTTATTTACATTGTAATAATTTATGTTCACCCAAATGAAAAATAAAATTGTAACATTTGAATTCATAATATTATGAACAAGTTTTTTGAACCGATTTTTTAAAAAGCTGAAATAAAAAAACAACCATTTCTTTAATTTATACCGTTCTTAAATAAACGGAACTTGTTAAAAGATTATTAAATTTGGAAAGAAGTTGCTTCAATTCATCTACATTATGAAAAAAAAGTCTTTCACCAAAAAACTTTAAGTTTGGGTTTTTGGCCACTTTTCGGTGTCTCTCAGTCCACTTTGCTATGATTGGAATTAAAACTAAAACTCTGACTCTTATCATTATTTTATATCTTATCATCTCTTATCTCTTGTCATTACACTTATCATTATATGGGGAAAAGGTGCTTAAGTCGGGCCGTCCTTTCATATTTTCTAAATATTTTCGATCTTAAGTAGCTTCAAAAGTAAAAACGATTGCTCCCATTATAGTTTTTTATTTGTTTTATATAGTTCTTATACATACAAGTTTAAAAAATGTTCAAAAGGCAATACATTCCGATGTTGAAAAAAAGATATCAAATCATCCGTCTTAGGAACCCGGTTTCCTAAGCCGGGCCCCTTTTAAAGACTATGAAAATAATGTCATTTAATACTTGATATTGATAAATTTTATTCGCAGTTTATTGTTTAAACATTAATGTGCCTTGATGATGCATTATATATGTATATGCAAAAAATAGTTGTAGAGTAGATTGGCGGGCGCGTTCATTATATGGTGTATCTTTAATTGTGGTCATTTCATGAACGTTGTGCTTCCTTAGAGCGGATTCCTTTGTTATAAAGAAATTATTCATTGACAACAATCGGGCTGATATATTTTTTATGATAAGAGTTTTTTGGATTGTGAAAGGAGTCTGAGGAGATGAAAAAGGTGATTTCGACTGCGTTTTTGATTATTTATTTTTATCTTATTTATTTCTCAATTTTTTTTGCTAATTTTGATTTTTCGTTCATTTTTCATAGGCCATAGAAGGTTTCTATATAGTTTAATAGATTCATTTTATCAACACAGATGAATTTTTTACTTAAAAAATTAATGTATTTTAAAAATTGAGAATGTTTTATCCTTTAAAAAACGTTAAACAAATTAACAAATCTGTATATATCATAATTTTATTTTGTCATTCAGGCCTGTAAAATACATCAATCAATTTGTTTCATCATGAAGAATAAATTTAGTAATTATAATATTGATATATTTCCAAAATTAAAAAAGTTTTTCTCTTACAAACGTTTGAAAAATTTACAAATCTATACATGTCATAACTTGATTTGATTGCAGAGTGCTTCTAAATACATGAATCGATTTATGTTGTCGAAAGGAACAAATTTAGTACTTATTATGTTGCTACAATCGTAATAAAAAAAAAAATCACTTACAAACGAAAAACTAAAAACTTCAAAAACTCTTGAAGATGGAATTTCTTGTACGGAGATAGTTATAAAAATTCTAGTGAATTATGTCAACTAAATACTACCCCGTGATTGAAAGAAATTGAGTTACAGAACCTGGAATTACTGCCAAAACTGTGATAAAGATTCTTAAAATGTTGAATTTTTCAAATTTATTTTTTACCACTCTCACGATCTTCAATGAATGAAACTCAAACTTTTTTTTATAAAAAGGATGTATTACATTAAAATCTACGTATAAAATTTTGTTTTCTTAACATAATTGAAATTGTGAAAAATTCACATCTAAAACAATTTATGAGAAAAATATAATGTCGAAAAAAAAAAATTATGCTTATCCGATCCGGCTCTAAACTTAATGAATAATGGGCATTACTTAGGACTACAATCCCTCCAAACATGACCCTAGCCCTGCTTGTTTTCATGTTATCATAAAAGAGTATTGCTGACACACACACATACACACAGACATTTTTTTTAAATCTCATTTTCGGACTCCTGAGGTTGAATTATGTCAAAATATGTCAAAAAATGAATTTAGAAAATTTTATCGTTACAAAGATTCCTCTATGAGGAAGCAGTACATAAGAAAACGTAAAATAAGCGTTAAATAAAGCTTCTTATAAGATGAAATGAAAGGAATCAATTGATACACTTTATAAATTTGAATTAGTAAAATATAACTAATTATCAGTTAAATTCTACTAATTGCTGTAGCTAGAATTGAGTCACTGACAATTAGTAAGAATCTACTATAATTAGTAATTTAGATTATAATTATAGATTTTCTGAACATTTCTAATGTAAATAATCCTACACAAATGTTCTTAATGCAAGACATATTTTATTCATTTATTTAGATTCTTTATGACAATTATAACTTCATAATTATATGAATAGTGATAATGAGAAAACAACAGATAAGAAAAATACTACGCTCATCACGATTTTGAGGTTGAGTGAGACTGTTACAATGTATTTTACTATTTCAATTAATAAAATTAGAAAAAATAACTGAATTATCAGTTGAAATCCTTAGTACTGATGCAATTACTTGAATTATTACAAATTCAGATGTAGAGAAAATAGCGAAGGTGTAACATATTTTAAAGAATTTCCAGAGATGGGTAAGTTACTTTTTAAAAGGAACTATTTATCGTTGCCGTTGCATCACAAAAAAAGCAACTAGTTATCGTTATCGTTATTGATTCAAAATGTAACATTTTCTTAGTTGCATTTTCCCAAAAAAGTAACTATTATTTTTTTTAGTTACTTTTGTATTTTAGACATATATATCCAAATTTAATTTTTACAAAACTTTATTCATAACTTCAGAAAATTTTGAATTTCAGTGTGGAAGAAAAATGTCAGCTTTCCTATCTTGGGATTTAAATCTCTTTGGCGTTGAAAATTAATTATATTTCTTTCTAAAAGTGTTTCTTCAGATTTACCTAGTTACGACTTCCACTTCTAGAAGATTTACAATATTCTAAGACCAACAGAAAATGCTTTATAAGACGTTGAACTTTCAACAAAATATCTGAATTTTCAACAAAAAAGGATCAATTTTCAACCAAAACAGACAAATCTTCAATAAAATACATGAATTTTCAAATAAAGAAGAGAAACATCCAACCAAAAAGTTAAATCTTCAATTAAGAATATAAATTTTAAACCAGAACTGGGATGGTTTAATTTTCCTTTAAAAAAATGAGTGTTTAACCAAAAAAAATGTTAAAAATATAGTTAATTTTTCAACCAAAGAGATGAATTTTCAACCAAGAACATAACTTTTTACCAAAAAAGATGAATTTTTAACAAAATACATGAATTTTTTTTCGATTGAAAAAATAAAATTTTGAACGAAAAAAGATGAATTATTAACAAAAAATGTAATAGTTGATATTTCAACAAAAAATATTTTTATTTTAGACCAAAAACAGTTAAATTTATCCAAAAACAATTTTTCAACAAAATAGTTGAATTTGCAGCTAAAACAGAAAAAAAATCAACCAGATTGTTGAAGTTTTAAGCCAAAAAGGCGAATTTTCAAAAAAAAAGTTGATTTTCAACCAAATAATAAAATTTCTATCCAAAACAGTTCAATTCCCAATGAAAAATGTAATATTTTAAATTTCAACCAAAAAAGACGAGTTTTCAACAAAATAGTTATATTTGCAACCAAAGAAATAAATTTTCAACCAAGAACATAATGTTTCACCAAGAAAGACATATTTAAACGAAATACATGAATTTTCAACTAAAAAAGATCAATTCTAAACATAAAATGGGATAATTAAATTATTAATTGAAAAAATCAATGTTAAACGGTAAAAGATGAATCCTCAACGAAAAATGTAATAGTTGATATTTCAACCAAAAAATAGTTTAATTTTAAATCAAAACCCGTTATATTCAAACAAAAAAAAAAATTTTCATACAAGTGGGAAATAAAATCAACCAGACTGTTAAAATTTCAAGCCAAAAAGATGAGTTTTCAAGAAAAAAGTTCATTTTCAACCAAAGAATAAAATTTTTATCCAAAAAGATTAATTTTCAATGAAAAATGTAATAGATGGGATTTCAACCAAAAAAATGAATTTTCAACAAAATTATTTACTTTGAAGTCAAAGAGATGAATTTCTAACAAAATACATGAATTTTCAGCTACAAGAGATCAATTTTCAACAAAATAGTGCAATTTAAGACCAAAGAGATTAATTTTCAACCAAGAACATAATTTTTTACTATAGAAGACGAATTTCAAACAAAATACACGATTCTTCAACTAAAAAAGATTAATTTTTAACATTAAATGGGGTCATTAAATTTTTAATTGAAAAAATTAATTTCTAACAGAAAAAGATGAATCCTCACCAAAAAATGTAATAGTTGATATTTCAACCAAAAAACAGTTTAATTTTAAATCACAAACAATTATATTCAACTAAAAAAAGAATTTTCATCAAAATAGTCAAATTTTCAGTCAAGAGAGAAATAGAATTGAACAGATTGTTGAAATTTCACGCCAAAAAGGTGAGTTTTCAACAAGAAAGTTGATTTTCAACTAAATGATAGAGTTTTTATCTAAAAAGATTAATTCTCAATGAAAAATGTAATAGATGAAATTCCAACCAAAAAAGACGAATTTTCAAGAAGATTGTTTAATTTAAAAACAAAGAGATGAATTTCTAACAAAATACATGAATTTTCAGCTACAAAAGATCAATTTTCAACAAAATAGTGCAATTTGACACCAAAGAGATGAATTTTCAACGAAGAAGATTAATATACCACCAAAAAGACGAGTTTTGAACAAAATATATGAATTTTCAGCTACAAAATATCAATTTTCAAGAAAATTGTGCAATTTGAAACCAAGGAGATAAATTTTCAACCTAAAATATTAGTTTTTCAACCAAAAAAGTAGTTTTCAACAAAACAGTTGAATTTTTAAGCGAATGAAATGACTTTCTTTCAAAATCATTCAATTTCGAACAAAATAATTAAATTTTCAACTAAAATAATAAATAAAATAACTGGAATAGTTAAATTTCCAGTTAATAGAATTCATTATCACCAAAAGAGAAATGAATATTTAACTCTGAAATTATTTTTTTATTTCTTTCTAAGTATTCTTATAGATTTCAAAAAAATGTTGAATCTCAGGGTGGGAGAAAAATTTTTATTTTACTATATTGGGCTATGAATCTCTATGGCTATCTGCCGCCATAATTTAAATAGTGAAAATCAAAAAATACTTGGAAAACCAATGAAATTGATTGATTGTTCTAAAAAAGACTTGTGAACTACATTTCGAAACTAACTGAAAAAAGTAACGATTTTTATAGTTACTGTTACTGAAAAAAGTGTAACTAGTTACCAATTCATTACTTACTTATAAAAGTAATTTCGTTACCGCTATCATTACCAAAAAAAAGTAACTAGTTACAGTAACTAGTTAAAAGGAACTAGTTAACTTCCCATCACTGAGAATTTCGTGTTGGTGATCTAAAAGCAGAAAGTGGTTAGGCGAGGTTAGAAGAGATTGTCTCTGATTGGTGGAAAATTTGAATTTCTGCTTTTGCTGGCTGTATCAGTTGCTACTCTGAAGGTAAAAGAGGCTAAGCTTTTACCTACACTTTCTAACCAAAACGAGACCGTCTTAGAATTCAGGCATCTTCTATGTTTTTTACACTATTTTTTTAAGCAACTTAAAAATAATAAAAAGCACATAACCGATTGAAAGCTCAAAAAACAATCTATATGAAACAACAACTACTAAAATAAGGACTTCTAAAATAGGTAAAAATTCGTAATCTAAAGTGCTGATATGATTTTTACTTTCTGCTTTTGTTACTTTACTTGCGCTGTTGAACAAAGCATTACGTTACGAACTAGAAGGGTACTTGGTCATGATTACACGTACTCTTTTGATGAAAAAAATACGTTCATACAAAAATATGCAGGGGACCCGTCTTGGGAGGAGGACCTCCTTAGGCACCTTTCCGCTAATTAAGTTTAAAATTAGGATAATAATTATAATCAGAAATTTATAATTGTATTGTATAGACTGTTTATGAATCGATACAGCTACAGTTAAGGGAAAAATTTATGTGCTGAACGAATATCGTAGTTCCATATTTGTAAGTATAATATTTTTTATGGTCCAAACGATCATAAATATGTTTTCACCATAAACATTTACGATCATACACTATCCGAATTATTTATGGTCGGTTTATAAAACACGCGCTACGGGAGTCGCTTTCCGTTCCAGATAATTATTTTTTATTTTGATAGATAAAAAGGATGGCGTGAAATATATTGTACAGCCGAAATTGATTCGAGGCATCTGTCAAAGAATTTTTAATGGTTGATTTTTAAGTTGTGAAATTGTGTTCAATTCTGAAAAAGTTGTGAGTTACCTACATAATTCGGAAAGGTATTTCTTTTTATTTCAATTAACTTAATCAGTACATAAAATATTTTAATGCTATTCGTTTTCTTGCAAAATGTAATTTTTTCGGGAAAGATCAGTGTCTTCGAAAGTAATCGATGGATTAGGATTCTGACAGATGATTCTTTTCAGAGAGATTTGTTCTTTAAATCTCATGGGTTATGGGTAAGTGTGAGGATTTTGGAGAAAACGAGAAAGTATTCAAGTTGTGATAAATTGTCAGTGAAATCATGTATTTATTGAAAAAAAGTCTTCAGAACTGGATACATATCTTCTAGTAAATTTTACGTCTTCTGGAATTATTCTATCGTTTATTTCTGGAAACAAGTGATTGAATACAAATTTAATAGTATCAGTTTCATAAAAGGGCACGTCTTCCTGGTAAGAAATAAATATTCTTTATTTTGAAAAATAAAACCAATTTGATAACTTTTGATTTTTTAAAGGCGTGCTATAACCCCAGTTCTCATTATATAACATCAGAGACCATACTCAGGGATGTAATTTTGAGGTTAACAGGGCAGAGATATGTGAGTTTTTTTCCTCTTTCAAAAAGTAGAGAATTGCAATTTCAGTTTTAAAATGATTTTATTACATTATTGTACTACTATAATGTCTGATACCCATTCCAACATCCTTAAGGGCGATGGAACCAGGCCCTAATCTTAAAAATTGAATTGCCTCATTTTGCTCCAAAAATCCAAGAACTACATCTTTGTTAGATACTTAGGACCTAATCCTAATTTAAATCAAGCCAGTATTCGGAGCAAAAAATTGGCTTATTTCAATACATTTTGTGTAAAACAAGTTTTTTTTCATCCTCACCATACCATATAGCATTCGAGGAAATCGTTTTACACAAAAAGTTTTGGAATTAGCCAATTTTTCACTTCTAATACAGACTTGGTCTAAAACAGGAGTAGGCCCTAAGTTTCTGAAAACTATGTAATTACAGTACTTATGGAGTAAAATGTGTCAATTAAATTTTGAGGTTATGGCCTGGCAAAATGAAACACATCACGTTTTTTCCGTTCACTCACGCGGTGAAGTGCGCGTCTGCGCTTAGCCTTGATCACGCGGTCACGACGTCTATCTTGACTTCAATAATTAAATAATGATAATTAAATCACTAAATAGTAGTGAATGAATTTTCAATAAAGTAATTTAAAAATTATTTCTGTTAGACTGGTTAAATGAATATAAATGAAAATAATAAAAATAATGTTGTTTCATAAAGAGAATAAAAGTTGATTTGTATTAAAAGCATAATAATGCTTATTTAAAAATAGCATATAAAGATCAGACCAAATACATAACCTCCAAAGAAAATATGGATTTGAAATTTGATGTCATTTTTTCCGGAAAAAACTTATAATCAAATAAGCTTTATTGAATAAACATTGTAGAAAATTTTAGAAATCACAGGAAAATATCCTGAATTATCTTAGAAAATAAAAAGTTACATTCCTAAACAATAATTAAAGACGGGCACGTGCCACTTATGGGTTAAACGTTATAAGAGCTTTTAAGGTTAAGTTAAGATGTCATGGGATATTTTATAAATAATATTTACTTTATGAAATTTATCAATCAAGTCTTTAACATTTGGAAAGAGAACTTTATTGAAAGTATTTTCATCAGAAAAAACAATTGGATTGTTGCTTTTTCCATTGAAAATTTTGAAAATAACTTCGTCCAAACCACTTATATATGGCATTACAATAATTTTATTTTGATTTGCAAGATCTGTAATTTGTTTATCTATATTTTTCGATTCTGTAATAGTCTTATAACGTTCACCTATTTTCAATTTCAACAAATCTATCGGACGCCCATTTTTTAATAAATCATTTTTTACAATGTTTAAATTTTCATTGTGAAATCTAGTAACTGATAATTTTACCGCTCTATCAACCAAACCAAAAATGACACCAATTTTATTATAAATTTGATGATGTGAAGCAAAATTAAGAAAATGTCCTGACCATACAGGTTTTCTATACCAATTAGTTATAATTTTGTTATTTTATATTGTGAGTGTTAAATCTAGGAAATTTATTTCATTTTCTTTGCGAATTCAATAGTGAATTTTAGTTTTTCATTTGCTGAGTTAAATTTTTTAAGAATATCATCTACTTTATTTTTTGGACGGAAAATTAATGTATCGTCTATGTATCTACAATAAAAGATAATTTGATAGTCTAAATTATTCAAATTTCCTTTTTCAATATTTTCCATAACAATATTGGCAGCTGCTGCTGAAATTGATGACCCCATAGGAAGTCCAAATGTCTGTTTGT
>JAUMHM010086662.1:0-10822 GCA_032362435.1 Melikaiella ostensackeni
CGAAAAACGAATTTAATACTTGGGTCAATAAAAAACGACGTCTTTCAAAAAACTAGTAAAGATGTCACTGAACGACAAATCTGATAGTTTTGAATAGATATTTCGAATAGTTTTCGAGATATCGATTTTTTTAATTTTCATAATTTCTTGACGTTCATTCCAGTAGGAAATTCTTTACGAGAAAAAAAATCAAACACTTATACCTTAAACATTATTCCTGTGTTAAATCACAGGGGTGCCCTTCCGTCCCCATGAAACTTTGGAAGGGAGTAGGGATGTGACCCACATCATTTCTGTGACCAGTTATCAACAAAACGATTGGTACCAAAGTTTAACGAGAGTCATTAGCAACATATTCTCGATACACATTACCAGAATTTCCGATATCTTGAATAGTTTTTAAAATGTTACCATTTTTTCATCTCTGTATTTTCATTATTTACACTCGATGCGTGAAATTTTTCAAACTATTCAAGATATCGAAAATTTCTGCATGATGTTTCGAAAAAATGTTGCTACAAACTTGTCATTGAAATTTGATGTAAATTGGTTGAACAGATTGAGCTGCAGAGGTGGGCACAGATGAGAAAATTTATTTTTCAACATAAAATGTGATTAGCAAAAGTTTTAAATGAATAAGCATACTGAATTTTCCTAAAGTACATATCGAGAACATGTTGACATAGATTTTTAGGTTGAATGTTGGGCAAAAATTTTAGGTAAAAAATTCATTAATTAATTATTGTTAAATTATTGTAAAGGATTAAGCTTTTTACCTATGCCCACCTCTGCAAGTTAATCTACTCAACTGATTTACAGCAGATTTCAATGAGAATTCTGTAACAATATGTTCTAGATACATATTGCAAGAATTTTCGATTTCTTGAATAGTGCTTAAAATTTTACCATTTTCATCTCTCTGTATTTTTATTTCTAACACTAAATACGCAAAATTTTTCAAACTGTTCAAGATATTTAAAATTCCTAAAAGAAGTATCGAGAACACGTTGCTACAGATTACTTATTAAGACTTGATGTAGATCCGTTGAATATATTAAGCTGTAGAGGTGGGCACAGTTCGAAAATTGGTTGATTTTATGTTTATTTTTTGTTTTAATCTCACAGTTTATAAGGCATTAACACAAAATCTCGCCTAAACTGTTTTTTTAGTGGTTGGTCAGTCATCTGCCAAGTTTAATTGAAATCGGATGAGAATTACGCCAACAATGCACAAAAGCTTCAAAATACATGATTATACCAGATAAAGATTCTTATTAGCTTTTATTGTACTTGGCGACAATTCGCTACCGCGAACCTTAATTTAAGAAATCAATTAATGAATTTCTCTCTAGGACCAATTCGAATAAGAAAAATTTGATCGTATATTGACGGATTTGGCAGTAAAAATGTCTCAGTCGCTTAATTTTTTCGATTATGTAAACGTGGAGAAGGGGTTTGTATATTTAAATGTTGATGCAGAGGTACCAGAGAGAAACAGAATGAAGTCCTTAATATTTGCTTGATTTGACGAAATACAAGAGGTAATTTTGGTTATCCTGAAAGAGGATAGATCTGAAATTTCTTTCACGCTTGACTGGTGAACGATATAGCCAAATTATTTCCTGGTGTCATGCAGGAGTACGGACTTGTAGAAAAACTCCAAGGGCTAACAATCGACAATGCATCCGTTAACACAACCTTTCTGGAGCAACTGGCGAATTTGATGAATTTAATGTTCGGAACGAGCTTTGATTCACAAGACCTTCACTTTTGATGCTTTGTTCGAAAATTAAATTTAGTTGTACAAGATATGCTTAGAGAGCTGGAAACTGATGGTGTAACTGATGAAACTGGCAAAGGAAACGATGAAGGGGAGGGCGATGGGAGTAAAGAGCAGAGCGAAAACGTTGATGAAGCTGATGTTGACTCTGATGAAGAAGCTGCCGATGATGATGAAGATAATAAAGCTGATGCAGACTGCAAAGTGATACCGACACTTAGAAAGCTATTCACAAAACTGAAAAGATTTGAGCAGTCACGAAAAAGCTAAAATGCTGCTACCTTACTGCAGGCGAAACCATGTCGTCTCCGAATATAGATGTGTCAACCAGATGGTGCTCGACCTCTGATATGATTAAAACTGCAAGTCGAATGAGAAAGACGTTAGATTTATTATGCCAAATGAATCCCAGTTTGTAGAAACAGTTCGTCGTCCTTCCTGTTGAAACTGATGGTGATGACGAAAAGTTGGACTCCGATTGCTTATATGCTGAGCGGGCTTATTCTGGTGGTTGAAAGAAAGAGTTTGAAAGACATTTAGCATCACCACGAGTTGATAAAACGATGGATATAACTCAGTGGTGGAAACAAAACAGTAGCACATTTCCGAACTTGAATTGCGTGGCACGAGATTTGCTGGCGATTCAAGCAACTTCTGTCTTATTGGAACCCTTCTTTTCACGAGCGGAGCTAGTGCCTCGGAAATATCGTACTAGAATTCACGATGAATCTGCCAAAGCTAGCGTCAGTTTAAACTCTTAGACGAAGTGTAGTTTGACTCTAACTGTTCGTGCCCGACTTGAGGCTAAGAAATAATCTTCTAAAGAATCGTAGTACACTGTCTGTATGTATTGTGGGCCCACTGTAAATAATTGTTCCTTGGACCGAAGACTTTTTATATTTTTTAATAATTCTGTTTGAAAGTAAAATCAATAGAAAAAACACACCGACTTTTTACTTATGCATACACAAATGTAAAAGGTTTTTTGAGATACATAAATTAAATTTGTGGGTTGATTTAGAACCAATCTGTTCAGATTATTCCATTTTTCAAAAAAGAAAGAAGTAATAATCCAAAGCAATAACACATTTCTAAAAAATTGCCAACTTCCTCAAATTTGTAAACTATATTTAAGTAAGATAAATATCTTCTGGTAAATTGAGTAAACCATTAACACTTCAATTTGAAAAAATCTTAAGTATTCATAGGCAACCCTGCAGATTGAAACAAATCTTCGCTTAATGTCTCTCTTTTAAAATTTCTTAAAGATCGAAATAAAATCTACTTTCTTATAAAAATTTTGTATCTACTAAAAAGAACACTCAAAAAGTTCATATCTAAAAAGTAGATTTTGAGACTACCCGTTTTTTCGGCTCATTAGGGACAAATGTACACAAAATGTACACAACAAAAAGAAAAAAGAGGGAGATAAACGAAAGAGTCATCCAAAACCAACCTCACACTTTCTCTTTTCTCCGTCTTTCTTATACTACTGGGGACTACCATATTTCGAAGCCAATTTAGACTTCCTCATTAGGATAACTACAATTATAAATAATGAAACATATATTCATTTTGCATACCTGTATGTGCATGGCAGCCTTTTTTAACCAAATGCAAATATATTTATTAAATTTATTGTTACTCAATTGAAAGTTTCTTTGTTATTTTTTTTTGTTGAAGTCAAAACATATTTTCTTGTTAATAGGAAATATCTTTTTTGAGAAATACCCATAAAACTTGCATTCTATCAATTATTCCTTCTGTAATGCATCCAATCCAAGTTTTTGTTAATTGAATACATTCTTTCATACCCCTATACCGGACTTTCATTAACATCTATCATGAAATCACATTCCAACAAATTTTTATCAAAAACACTGTATGAACAGAAACAAGAAAATAAGAATAGATAAAATAATTTTTTATATAAGTTCCTGCGTATAACATCTGAAAAATTGTAATCCAATGTTTTGCAAACACTTTACCACAACACTAATTGAACAAACATTTCCATTATTTTTCAATATTTTTTTTAAATTTTGTTGATTTTCTTTTTCTTTTTGAAGATAGAAACATTAATCCACTTTTTTCATATACATTTTTTAAATTATGAGAAAAATTCTCTACCGGGAAGAAAATTCAGAATGAAACGAAGTGTAGTAAACGAGAGATGCTCGCCGACTGACCGTCTATATAGACCCTCAAACAAACGATCATTTTACCATTTTTTTGAGTGAATAACCAGTCTCAAACCCTCGTAAAAACCATTTGTTCGGAGAATGCTAATAGATTTTAGAAAACTATACAGAAAGTTTCAGCCCCAAATATCAAGATTGAGAATTTAGTCCAAAGAGACAATAATAAGATAGTCAAAGATTTTTACATTCAATTATGAAAATTTAATTTCAATTGTATTTAATTATTAGACTTCAAATTATGTACATCCTTCTGGCAACCTTATTATATTTATAATAAGTACCAGAAAGAAATTTTAATTATATTACCAGTATACTTAGAAGAAATAAATGCATAGTAGACTGAAAGTATATTGAATATTTTTGAAATCGAAAACATCTGTGAAAATCAAAAGCTTAGATATAATTTTAGTTATCATAATAACAGAATGCACATATTGTGCATATGGCATCTTCGTCAAAATACCATTTTTTGTAGGCAACGAAGGTATCATTTCTTTTACCTGAATGTATGTAGAACCTTTTGGCAACCTTATTTTATGATAAGTACCAGGTTAACATTTTAATTAATTGTGAAAATGAAAATTGTATGTAAAACGTTTTGGCAACCTCATTTTATGATAAGTACCAGGTTATCATTTCAATTAGTTGTAATATTGAGAGAACCTGGAAAAAATATTACAAGATTTATGTACACAGAATATGGGAAATGAAGGAAAAATATCATAGTGCCAAGATCAAATTCTGTGGGTTGATTTAGAACCAATCTATTCAGATTATTCCATTTTTCCAAAAAGATAAGGTAATAATCCAAACCAATAACACATTTTTAAAAAATTGCTAGCGTCCTCAAATTTGTGAACTATATTTTAGTAAAATAGATATCTTTTTGTAAATTGAGTTAATCATTAACACCTTAGTTAAAAGAAATCTTAAGCATTTACAGGCAACCCTGCAAATTGCTGTTGCTGTTAAAACTCGAATTCAGTTCAAACTAGTTTTCAGGAAATTCAGGTTTTCACGATAACAGAGTTGCAGAACCTCTAACCATCATTTTAGCTGTCGATAGTTAAAATTCTTGCTCAATCTTGCTCGTTTTACGAGTTTCATAACTAAAATTACAAGATTCGGGACAACTTCACGATGTCGTTCGTTGGGATTATTGCCGAAATCGATGTTTTCTTATTTTGTCTCGCCCGATTGCATTACTAGTTTTTGTACGTGGGAAAGAGGTAAAACGTATTTTTTTTAAATCAACATCGCGACATTTTCACAATTTTCACGAATATTAAAAAATTTCAATGAAAAAATGAGTTTTTTGCAAATTTTGCTTCAAAAACGTGTCATTTTTGCAAATTTGAGATATTAGGGTTTTTCTCGTTTTAGGAATAATAAGTCACGGTGAGTCTCGACTATCTTGTACGCAAAAGAGCTTGTATATCACGGAATTCTTCTGGTTATACTTTTGGGATGTCCCACGATCATTTTGAGCCCGAAAAAAAATCGCCTGAGTCCTTTTTGCGAAAACGCTTTTTTCGATTCTTTTAAAGAGATTAATCAATATATCTTCATAAAAATGAGTTAAAAGTGGAATTTCATTAGCTTAAACCATTCAGTTTGTCATCCGAAAAAATGCTGCAGGAACTGAATATCTTACGAGAACTAAAGTCCTTTAATAATTCTGAAAAATGGTGAAAAAAGTGAGGAACAATTTGTTTTTCGAAAATTGCTTCTTTCCAGTTCATTCCATGTCCCAAGTACCTGTATAAGAATTGAAGTGTATGCGATTTCCTGAAACGAAAAAAAAAATTGAATGATCTATCTCTGAAAGTTTCGGAGTTATGGCTCGCAGACATCGATTGTGAGTAAATAATTTAAAAAAAGATACATTCAAGTCTTTGTGAAATAACTAATTTCCTATGCATCCCTGGTAAAAAAATCTACAAAAGAAACATTACTGGAGCTCTAATAGCACCGAAATTAAAGCCTTCTGAATATGGCCCTTTTTCATTAAATTCTGTGTAACATTAATTTTTTGAATACTCGTAAAATTTCTCATTTTTCAAATTAACTCATTTCCTGAGTATTGCAGGTAAAACTTACCAGTATATTAATTAACGAAGACTCGATTTTGCACTGGCTTCAATGCAACCGAAATTATGGCCTATGAGCCTTTCTTATGAATTTCTGTGCAACATCAATTTTTTAAATAAAATTTCCATTTTTCTGAAATAATTGATTTCTTAAGCATTGCGGGTAAAAGTTGTCAGTAAATTAATTAAGGGTGACTCAATTTTGAGTAGATATAAAAAACATTGCTCTAGCTCTAATAGCACCGAAATTATGACCTTCTAAATATGAACCTTTTTTAAGAAATTTTGTTTAACATCAATTTTATGAATCAAATTTCTTGTTTTCCAAAATAACTCATTTCCTGAGCATGTTTCAATGAGACATGTTTGTTGACATAAGACATTTTTGTTTTTAATTAATGGATCTAGAAATTTTTCGTTCCGTCAGGCACATGTAAGAATGTTGAAAAGTCACGCAAGAACCACTTTAAAAAAAATCCATAAAAGGGGTGATTTTCAGAAGGCTATAATTGAGATGAAAAAAACATTAAAATCAATTGAATAATTTTAATGCTATCAGAACTAAAGCATTGTTTGTTTCTTTAAGATCTACTTAAAATTGAGTCTTCTTTAATTAATTTACTGGCAACTTCCACCTGCAATGTTTAGGAAATGAGATATTTTGGAAGAAGAGAAATTTTATTCAAAAAATTGATGCAACACAGAATTTCATTAAAAAAAGTTATAGGCCATAATTTCGGTTGCATTAGAGCTAGTGCAAAATTAAGTCTCCGTTAATTAATATATTGATAACTATCACCAGCAATGTTCAGGAAATGAGTTATTTTGGAAAACGAGAAATTTCATTTGAAAAATTGATGTTACACAGTATTTTATCGAGAAAGGATCATATTCAGAAGGCTATAATTTAGGTGCTATTAGAACTAGAGCAATGTTATTTTAGATAAACTCAAAATTGAGTACTTGGGTACTTGGGACTTGGGATGAACTGGAAAGAAGCAATTTCCAAAAAACTAATTTTTTCTCACATTTTTCACCATTTTTCAAAATTATTGAAGGACATCAGCTTTCGTAAGATAATAAGCTCCTGCAGCAATTTTTGGATGATAAACTGAATGGTTTAAGCCAATAAAATTCCACTTTTGACTTATTTTCATAAAAATATGTTGATTATCCTCTCTTGAAAAATCAAAAATAGCATTTTCGCAAAAAGGATTCAGGCGATTTTTTTCTTTTAGGGCTCAAAATGATCGTGGGACATCCCAAAGGAATAATCAGAAGAAAACCGTGATATGCAAGCCCTTTTGGGTTGAAATCAGTCGACGCCCACCCTGAAGTACAAATATAGTCTACTTACCATGAATTTCGCATTTGGTATTCTTTTGTTTTTGGGGGGGAAAAAATTAGGTTTGATTTTTTTTTCAAAACCTTGCCCTTTTTGCAAATTTTGAGATTTTGAGGTTTCCCTTGTTCCACTTTATCAAGTTTTTTTTCACTTTTTCGAAACAGTTGAGAAAAACAAAGAAAAAATTTAAAAAATGGTAAAGCTATTGCGATTCTTTGAAAAATTAAAACACGGAATTTCCTGAAAACAATTGCTATTTTTTTCGTTGGAATTTTCAGGAGTGATAGGTAATATATAGTCAACTTACTTTTAATGTATTTTACTGTTATTTTTTACTTTGAATCAGAAAAGTGTTATTTTATTGGACATAGCGATATAATGCGTCAAAAACTAGTAGCTGTTTCGAGGAAATTTGGTGTTTTAATTTCTCAAAAATCTAAATGGCTTTACCATTTTTTATTCTTCCTTCGTTTTCCTCATCGGTTTCAAAAGAGTGAAAAAAACTTGATAGGCTGGAACAAAAAAAAACCCTTAGAATATCAAAAATTGCAGAAGGGCAAGGTTTCGAAAAAAAATCACACATAATTTTTTTCTCTCGAAAAACAAAAAAAAATACCAAATGGGAAATTTATGGTAAGTAGAAATATTAGTACCTATTTTTCTCGAAAATTTCAGGAAAGGAAGGTGGAACTTTTGTAGAAAAATTCTTTTTATTTTTTGCAAAAAAACGAAATAACATTATTATTTTTATTATTCTCAAAATTTTGTTGTAGATTTTGAAAGAGTGTGGAAGACTGGATAAACTGAAACAAGAAAACCACTAATATCTCTGCAAAAATGACACGGGTTTTGAAGTAAAATTTGCGACAGACTCATTTTACCCTTAAAATCTTACAATATTCATAAGAAATGAAAAAATGTCGCTCTGTTAATTGAAAAAAATATTTGTTTCCTTATTTTCCACGCACAAAAACATATTTCACTGTCAAGCCAGTCCTGCACATGTCACCCGCCGGCCTACATGATTACTTAGGAATGTCTACATATACATTTACAATCTATAAATATATAAGACGAGAAACATTGTTTATGAGTTATTGATTGTTATATAAGTCTTAAAGCAAAGCATTACAGAAAAGTACACGGTTTGGGAAAAATACGATGAATTTTTATGCTCTTCCTGCAATAAAGACTTTTCTCGGTGCGCAAGTTTGTCGAAACATATTGACGATGTACATAAAGCAGAGGCTGGAACATGCTCCATGTAAGTAGAGTCTTAATAATAAACATATACATAAAATTATGTGCAACTTCATAACACTGGTTTTCCCAAAATAGGTGAAGTTTGTACTGATTCGTCTGCTGTTTTGATAAAAAGCGAAAAAGTGCATACAAATATGTTTGGTTGGAAATTAATCTATTTTGGTTGACGATTCAACTATATTTTGTTGAAAATTCCTCTTTTTTGGTTGAAATATCATCTATTACTAGTTTCGTTGAAAATCCATCTTCTTTGTTAGAAAATTCACCTTTTTGGTTGGAAATTTAACTATGTGTTATACGTTTTAAAAGGTTTCATTTCATTAACCTAAATATTTACTTTGTTAATCATGGCTGCCTCTGCACTCGATGTCTCCGCTCGTACTGGCGATTTTCTTCATTTTTGAAAAAATCCGTCAAACATATTTTCTATGTGTAATTACAGATTTTAAAGTATGGAAAAGCCTCCTCGAAAAAGAAGACCAGGCATTTTTCCGTGCAGAGGGCCATCGGAAATTGAAAATATTACCAGGTTTACAGATCAGAATCATATCTTCCGAAAGGCACAGGAAAGAGGCTGAATTGCAAAAAAACCTGTAAAACGGGTAAAATATGTCCTGCTAGAATGGTAGCTACCAATTACAAAGTTAAATAATTTTTAAAATAATTTGGTTGGATTATTATTTATGTATTTAAAAGTAACTACAAATGTTGAAGGTCGCATTACAGTAGACTTTTACAGGACACATGTGGGTCATCCTCAGTCCTATTAGTTTTTACATTTAACAAAAGAGGAAAGAGACGAACTAGCAGATGAAATCAAACTGGGTGTGCCTTTCAAACGAAGTCTTAACGACATGACAAAAAAAGTAGGAACTATTGGTCGTTCTCATATTGTAGATAAGAGAGACCCATGCAATATTGTTAGGGATTACGACTTGGATCGGGACATCGCACACAAAAATGATGCTCATAGTACCGAGAAGTGGGTGCAAGAACAGATGAGTCTCAAGGACGATTCACCTTTGCTATACTTCAAAATGCAAGGATGTGAAGATGGCAGTCCTCTACTGAAAGAAGATTTCATGATATAGATCATGACACCATATCAACGGTGGATAATAGCAGAGTACGAAAAAGAAACGAACAGCAGCCGAGCATAGATTGTCAAAACCAACGGAATTGCAAAAGGTCTCTATTCAAGCAGCAATGGATAACGATGGACGGACTAGCAAAGTTGTACATACTGACTTTGATCATACTTACTATTCTACCTTATCAAAACCAAAAAAGGTACAACCTACATTTACCAAATTGAATAATAATTTTTCTAAATTTTAAGATCTTTTAAAACATTGAACTGAGTACTTTTTAAAATTTCAGATCAGAGTTTTTCCACCAGAACGAACTCTTTGTGCAATTTTGAAGAGCCTTGTATCATCCAGAGATACTTCGACCGATCAGTGGTAGAACAAAAATCGGAGGTTAAACAAATACTTCTTTTTTTATGTTCTTCATTAGGCACTGGCGCCTTTGAACTCATAAATGTCTAAAATTCTGGCTTGTATATAACATTTTCCAGAGTTTTTGAATTATTTGATATTACTTGTACTTTTTATGTTTGTATTGAAGATAACTATACGCTTCAAAATGTTTATATACTTTGTTCACGGGATATGAGGGTCGTCCAAGAATGGCTGAATTAATTTTAGTGAAATGATCCACCCAGATTTTTGACAGAATTTTAAAAACATATTCAGGGTCCATAGAAAAATGTGTTTGCAATTCAAATAAAGGAAGCATTTTTGCAAAGATAAGCTTGGGCGACCCCTGAATATTTTTCTTGAATTTTGAACAAATTCCGTGGTGATTTTGATAACAAAAGATATAATTTGTAGGTGTAGTAAAAAATAAAGCCTTTTTTGGAACACCCTAATGTGACATATTACTATTTATTAATATTTCTAATTTATATATTTTTATGTGCATTCTGTGATTGTACGTGCTTACTGCAAATTATTGTCAAATAAACTGCTTGTTGTGTTTTGATAATACAAAATTAGTTTTTGAAAACTTTAATATTTCTCTTTACAGTGTTGTATTTCGTCACTAACGAATAGATTCTTGGGACTTTCCCACATAACGA
>JAUMHM010086663.1:0-10821 GCA_032362435.1 Melikaiella ostensackeni
AAAGCGGCCAAAGTAAGGAATGTAAACAAATCTGTATATTTATTTAAGCGTCAAAGAAAGAGAATTTTTTGACAAGTATTTTTCAAAAGTAACAAGTCAAAGTCCAGATGCCGAAGAAACTGAAGAGAGTGATGAAAATGATTGAAAGTGGTTTTTAATAAAGTATGATTCCAATAATTTATTGTTCAGAATCTCTTATAAATTAATTGTTTTAATGATAACATCTTGAATATTTTTTTGGTATCCGACTTGACCTCCATATCGTCCGCAACAACACATTCGTAGCCGAGGAGGCACGTGCATCGGCAATCGTTAAGATTGTCGCTTACAATTTAAAACATTTATTATATGTTTAACCAATTATTCGATTGAGCTGAAACTTTCCAGAAAACTTCTTTGAGGCCTAATGAACAGCTTTTTAACTGGGAGTTCGCTATTGCTCGAAATTTGCTCGAGAAAGAAAGCGCTTTGATGTTGAAATTCGTGACTTTAGTCTTGAAATTTTCTACAAGTATCAGTCCATAAAATTAGAATTCGAATGACTTTAAAATTGACTTTCAGGACAATACTTATCAGGCTCAATTCACCCGTATTCCTTGTTGATCGGGAGCCGTTCAATTCCCCTCAAATATTTTAAGTAAGCACGACCCAAAAAAACATTAAATTTTCTAGATTTGGTAGACGTTCTCATTCGCCTGCACTACCTCGGCCTATCAGAGTGGTTTTCAAAACAGAAATTGATGCTGATATAATGCTTTGTGTATACCGGAAGTGGAGACAGGGAAACTCCAAATTAACGTGTATCTAATGTAGAATCGGATTGTGGCTCAACGCCTACAACACGACGAGGTCAGAAAGGACATCAAGAAACGTGTATTTCAAGAAGAGAAAAATTCGAAGCTTGTGGAACATCTCGAGGAGCACAAGATAATGACAATAAAATAACCTTCACCGCTTAACACGACAATAGCCGACACTTAGATGACTCCACTGTCAACCTCACTTGCACGTATGTTATACATTTAAGTCAACTTAACGAAATAAGAATTTATTACGACAATACACGAGGCATAAATACTAAATTAAAGGATCCAATTATTTTACCTGATATCTCAGAATGCGATATTTTGATTTTCTCTGAAATGTGGTTGAAGCCGAATGCAAATGATGCAGAAATTTTTTAATCAGATTTGTTTACAGTTTATAGGGGCGAAAGAAAAAATAAAAGAGGGAAAACGACGTCAGCCTCAAGTTTACTGTGGAACGACAAAGTGGTAACTGCATTGAATTTAAACGTTCGCAAATTTGACGATTATGTTTCTTTAGGAATTTATGACCGCAAAGCGGCTATGTGCTTCCCAGGAAGTTCATCAACTCACGCAATATAATCACGTAATGAATTTAATGGACAGATATCTTGATTTTGTACTCTACATTTCCCTGTCAACTAACTCCTTGTGATTCTTCAATATTAACAGTTGACGCATATCATCCTCCTTTGATCCTGCTATTTGAAGCGTCAGCACCACTGTCCTGAATAATCTTGTGTTCAATAGGAACACCACATCTAAGAGATACAAGTTCAGAAACGATGACTTTCCTAATATATGCTTCTTATCTCGTAAAGATTGAAAACAATATTAACGTTCACCTTTTACTTTTTGGTCACATATTAATGCTATTAAAAGAACTTCAAGAATTCTGGGAATTATGCACTACATAGGAGTCGATCTCTCTCCACAGCAAGATATTTTGGACACTTTTGCAAATTTATTTGATAAAGTTTATGAGCCTTCTACGCAGCTCCGTGCGGGTATCATTACCAAACCACGTAATCATCTTGGTGATTATAGCCAGATCATTGAATTACATATATCTAATAATATAAAGAAGCTATCCAATAAACTCACTGCCGGTATGAATAAGATTCCTAGTTGCCTAGTTGATGTATGCGCTGACTGTTTGGTCGTCCCCTTACATACAATTACTAACTCGGCATCATCATTACTATAGACCCATACGATACTGTATAACTATAGACCGACTGCAATTCTGTCAAATTTTTCCAAGGTTCTGGAAATATGCTCGTGTGATATTTTAAAGCCATTCATACTATCTATTTTACCAACATCGCAACACGGTTTTTTACGGAGACGTTCAACAATCGTCTAATCTGGTATCATTTACACAAATGATTCAGAACTTCGTAGTGAATAACCATCAGGTAGACGTCATATACACAGGCATGTCGAAACCCTTTCATTGCATAAGCGTTAGCTTGTTGTTAGAAAGAATGTGTTGTTGTACCTGATCAACTCTTGAAACTGCATAAGTCTTATTTAACGGGGCGAGAACATATAATACAGTACGGCAGATACTCATCGAAATTTTTTTTACCAACATCTGGTGTGCCGCAAGGTCCCAATCAAGGCCCGCTGGCGATTATTACTTATGTAAATTAAATTGAAATCTTGCTGAGCGTTTTTATCTTATTCTATGCTGATGATGCAAAATTGTTTCTTCCTGTAAATACCGTGAAGAACTGCGTTGAGCCTCATGAGAATCAAGATATTTTTGTTATTTGGTGTGCTAAAACCTCGATAGGTGTCAACGCTTCTGAATGCAATGGTATGTCGTCTACTCAAAAATCTCAAACCATTAACTTCAATTATACTATTAATGGCTGCGACTTAGAAAAGATAAAATTTATTCGTGATCTGGGACTATATGTTGATACGGCTCTACGATTCGATGTAGGGGAGACCAGGGCAGCTTCGCCCACCTGAATTTTTTGATCAAATACATCAAATTATTATTGTTTTGGAGAATAATAGTATTTACCGTCGTAAGAAGCATTTCTTGATGTCTTATATTTATATGAAGATTTTCGAATTATTTTGTATGACAACAAAATATTATAACTGTTTGCAGATTCAGTGAAGAGATAGCTAAGTTGTTTCGATATGGAATCAGGTCGATCGAGAAGACCTTGAGGTGCCCCTTTTAGGAGAGGACAGTTTGTTGCTTACAGGCGCATGAAAGAACCTGGAAGCTTAAAAGCGAGGAACGACGCGAAAGTTCTGTCCCAAGCGAAACTGCGGGTGCCGGGGCAGTTTCGACCAGTGTGGAACGCTGCAATATTCCGTTGTATATTTCATATTGCAAAAAAACATATGGACAAATAGGACAAAATGTGAGTAATCAACATTAAAATTATGATTTTCAGCTCTTATAGACTCATTTAACGTAATTTTCATCAATTTCGTTTATTCCGAAGAGAGAGAACAAATCCAAGTTTTTCTTACGTGTTATGCTTTTTTTATTGAAAGTTCGAAGTTTTTTCCCCCGTTTTCTTTTCAGCGCAATTATTCAACTTGTTTTTAATCTTTCTTTGATGTTTCTGGAAGTTCTTCTCTTTCTTGTTTTTTTTTCATTGGTGGGCGAAAGTGCCCCGGTCTGAATTTCATAACATAAATATGAGCCACAACAAATGAGCTATGTAGATGCTGCGCTAGATAAAACTCCGATCTCCAAAATATGTAATGAGGTAAAGGACCCTATTGAGGACAGAGGCTCAATTAAGGCCAATATCAATTCTTTTTTCATCAAGAAAACATAAAATTTCTTCAGAAAAATCCCAAGTTTTACTCTATAACATCATGCAATGAATGTGGTTTGTGAAGGTGTGCAATTTTCCTGAAATATTTTTATTGTATATGAGTATTAAAAAATATTTAAATTGACGCGCCACGCTCTAGATGGCGCAAAAGCGTGATGTCGCTTTGTGTTAGTACATTCTCGTAGTTGTTCTGTCACTCAAGAAAGAACATTCTGTAATGAACAAATCAGTTTATTGAAAGGTAAGTTGATACATTTATAGTAAGAACATTGGCGAATATCGTGAAATACATGAAAACCTCGATAAGTTGTGAAAAATACGTAAAAAGTTGGAGTGCGGTTGATTATTCCAGAATTTGAAGGTGGCCCTATTGATGAAAATGCTGTATATTAAATTGTTTATAAAACATAATTCTACATTATTGATGACGAAATGTTACACATTTTCAGACCTGAAGCCTTTTTTCATGCCGATGTAGACTTCGTCAGTTAACAATTTTGTAAACAATTCTACTTTTGAGGTTAAGTTGGTTTTGCCTCAGAGTGGTATAGTTTTGTCGAATTTAAAAGTCAATACCATGTGTTTGTGTAATGAAATTGAATTTCCAAGTCCCTTTTACACATAATTATTATATTTCATCCATATTTTTTGATTCCTTGCAATAAGTTGTTATACCATATTCTTTAATTTTTATGTATTCATTATGTTTTGCTGTTGATCGTTGTTGTTTTATAGAATTGGTGTATGCGTCTGAAAATGTGTAAAATCAATATATTCCTTCTTTATTGTCAAATTCACTAGATGAGGAAAATTTAAAAGCAGTGGTCTGAAGTAGAAATGCATTAGATTTAAATCGGTTCTACAAATCAAAAAGGAGAAGTAGATAAATGTAAAATACGGTTTTCGCAAAAATAGGTTATACAAAATTACCAAAAGTTTATGTATCATAAGACTTATCTTAATTTCAATACAATTTTCATATGAAAACTCTCGTAATGAAATTTTTTCCTTCTTTGAGAATCGCTGGAAAAACTTCCTTTCAATTGCCCTTAATTGCACCTCCGAGGGCTGCCCTTAATTGGGCCACATGAAACTTGACTTGCTCTTAATTGAACTCCGCGTCGATGCTCAAGAAAAGCAACATATTTTCGATAAATTGTCGATTAAAATTTCAAACGCACTGTGATTCGGTTGAAAAATTACAAAACTTCACTTATATGAAGATATTTAATATTATATGATTCATTAAATCTTTTCAATCTCGTTTATTCTATGGTGAAAATCTTAGATTGCCCTTAATAGGGCCCTTAACCTTACACTCAACGCTGTTGTTAAAGAAAGCAAGAAACATCTAGATCTAATTTACTTGTCAATTATTGCTTCGTGAGAGGTATCGAAAATTATATACCGAAAACATAACAAGCTCTCTTATACTATTGGAAAAATTTTAGTACATTTTATAATAACCCTGTAATTGGCCTACGGACTGTGAGATTAGTTAAGTTAATGAAATGTAAAGTGAAAATGAGAATAATTTTGAATCTATTGTCTTTTAGGAGTGGGAGAATTGTTGTATGTCAAGCAAAATTGAGAACCCCGGTAACCTGTGATTGTCGACTTGAACTTCGTTCAAATTTTCTTTCGAAAACTTGAAGGATGGCCTGCGTGACAAATCGCAAATTTCCGCCGTTTTCAAAATACAAGATTGCTTCCCCTCGAGTGCGTCATAGTCGTAACTTCAAATATAGCCTTTTCTTCTCCGGACCCACTCAGCACCAATCTTCAGAATTCGAATTTAGGCACGTTTACCTCACGTGCCTCAAACAATAGCGTTCTGTCAACACAGGCACGCCTGGCACGATCTCCGTAGCTTCCCTGGCGCCAGCATGGGCACACGGCTTTGAATCTGTCTCTCTTCCTCACACGCGCGCTTGCTTCCTATCTTAACCATCTTTCTATCCTCTTCTAACCAACTACGTTTCTTCTCTCTCAGACTCACAGGCCAGAGCGGGGAGCTCAACCTGGCAGAACGCTTGCAGCCAAACTTTGATGTGAAAATTCCAGTATGAAATAGTACAGTTATAAATAAAATAAAATTAGTGGGCCAGGGAGAGAAATGTACAAAATAATTTTTACCTATCTAACAATAATGAACCCCCGGGACAACTTCCTTTCACCTAAATCAATTGAAATGCTCTTAAATAATACTTCATTAGATTACATTGATGATAAGTGTAAACATTAATATTTAATGATAATATCCTTAGACTACGTTGTAAATATTTGTTGGTTAATTTCATTTATGTAGGTAAGAATTACGGATAGGAAAATAGTTGTAAATACTTAGTTACAGGGGCTTGATAAACAAGCCATTTTGTTTAAGCGGTAGAGATACCTAACCGGTCTTCGGATTGTCCAAAAACCAGGAAACAGTTGCCAAGCATTACCAGCAAACATAAAGTGACGTTTTTCGACAAGAAACCAGTTGTTCCTTTTAGTGAACTAGAACCGGGCCTTCTCTCGTGCTTTCGACGGACCGCGTAGCCGCGCCTAGCATTCTTCGTGTATCGCGCCGATCAACGTGTGAACTTCCGCCAACGATCTCTCATCGTGTTGTTAGTGTGTGCCGTTGTAGTGTCTCCTTTCCGGTTTAGTGAAATTCCACCTCTCCGGGTTTCGGGCACTTCCACCCTCTCGTTACGTGCTCCTCAGATAAATTCTATGATCCGCGGTGTTCTTTCGGTGACTCCTTTTGTCGTGAAAATACAACCGGTCTCTCGTATCTAGAACGAAATCCCGATAAGTGTTTGTGCGTTCCCATAACCTCTCCGTTCCACGTCCTTCGAGTTAGCCGCTACTACTGGTAAGCCGGGTGCCGTGGCAAAACTCTTTCTCTCTATATATATTTTTTGTTTCTTGAGGAAAGTAATCCGGTTAGCCGCTACTGCGGGATAGCCGGTTATTTTTCATATCCTATCCCGGGGATTCGCGTGGGAGAAATATCACGACCGCGTTCGACAGTTATACATCCATTTTGCGTTTGAGCAGCCGTGTCCCTCGCATTGTTAACCGAACCTGATGAACACGAACGGTAAAAAGGAGACCAACCCCAATCCAGCTACGCGACGTCGAAGAAGGCGGCAGGCGGAGGCCGCTCGTATTACCGCGCAAACCTACGACCCGGCACAGCCTGATTCGTTTCCGGAAGGAGCCTGGGTACTCCGGGGAATATAACGGGGTCTACCAGGAACCCGAGATCCGCGTACAAGACGACCGATGGGATCGCGCACTCCACTAACTTTGCGCTTGCCCCGCTTTCACACAGAACCACGACAGACGTTCTCACCTACCAATATTGTACGGCACCCGGAACGACCTCATATTCCGGCTCCGTTACTAGAACTGCCGACGGAAAAGCTGCCAGCGCCGTGCACAATTCTGACAGGGCCACGACTGTCATCGGGGCAAATTGATACTCCTTCCCGGAGGCTACCCGAGTCTCCTTTCAGCCACATCGAGGTAGAAAGGTCCACCAATGCCGAGACGCCGGTACACGACGCTGCCAACCTCCCAGCAAATTCCGCCGCTAACCGCATTGTCGATCCGGGAAACCCGACTCCTCGACAGCCGGATGCTCCCGTGCCACCAATGGTCACCCCGGTTCTGCGCGTCGCAACCTCCGCCATCCTCAGCTCCGGTGACGACTTCCTTTTCCTTGCCGCAGTAGGTTCTCCAGAAACCTTCTCGCCCACACTGCTAGGCTCTCCCCCGGCCAAACGATTCCGACCTGAAACTTCGGGGGCCGGACCCCACAAGCGAAACCTCCGTTTTCAAAATCTGATGCCTTAAGCAAGAACAAAAGAAATCTTTTTGAATAAATAATAATAATAATAAAAGAAATAAGATAACCAAGCAGTGCGTGAACCACAAACATTATGGGTCTCCCCCCAATTATCTCCGCACATGGACGGGTTAAACGTGTGGAGACGCTTTATTCAAGGGGATATACAGTGGGTGGACCTCCCTCCCCCCATCAGCCGTCGCAACCCACCTCAGGGGATGCACCACCTTGATTCTTGACTCACCGGACGCCCTGAAAAATCGAAGCAACCCCAGCTCCCCATCTCTAACCACGGCGTGACGAACGTACTCGCGAAACCACTAACGAGGCAACAGCCCTTACCGAGCAATCTATTTTCCGTCCTTTCTCCCCCCCCTTTCACTTAAATTGTTATTACTCCTCGACCTACACGGGGTACGTAACAGAATCTACTGCAGGAACAATACAACGTCATTTTAAAACTGGTTTATGAACTTTTAGGAGAGCATACGAGTATGCTCTAAAAACAACACTACATATTATGTGTTTTTAATCTATATGACATGCTCTCGTATATCAGTCTTTTCTTTTTCCATCTGATAGCAATGTCATTACACTTTTCTTGAGAGTTGGAACAAGACTAGTTTTGATATTTTTGTAAAGAATGTCATTTTTTAACATATTTCCAACAGTTGTTATATAATGTGTGCGATTTGTAGCGACAATTATACTACCTTTGTCAGCTTGGAAGAAAACTAACTCTTTATGTTCATTCTGAAAATTTTCGATAGGATCAACGATTTCACTTGTATTATTAAATTAAAAAAAAAAAATTATGGTTTGAAATTATTTGAGTTGTAGTTTTTCTAATATTTTATTTTAGCTCATCGCTATTTAGATTTTTAATGCGATTTTCAATATCATATCGCAGAACGTGACTGACCTTGATATATATATATATATATACACATACATATCTTCAGTAAATTGGTGTACCAACACACTGTGAATTTCTTTCGACCGTTGTATCTATAACGAAGTTACTTTAGTTTAGTTTATAATTTTGAATTACTTTAATTTGACTTAGGTTATGTTCACCTTGAAAAAGACCCGCAATGAAGGGTCGAAACGTACGTTGGTTTTTAAAATTGACAAATAGAAATTCAATTCATTGACATCTGAATCCACTGGTTTTTTATTGGACCGTGTGACCAAATGAATTCATTCTTTGGAAAAGTAACTTCGTTATTGATACGACGGACAAAAGAAATTCACAGAATGTTGGCACACAAATTCACTGAATATATATATATTCTAAGTCTTGTTCAAATTATAATGATTTTTGTTTGAAAGTACCAATTTTCGATGTTAAACGCCAACGAAACCTAAAATTATTCAAAAATTATAAATCTTCGTACTCTTATGATTTTTGATTAAAAATTTCAATTTCCGACAAAAAATACTGACACAATTCAAAATTGTTCAAAAGCCTATACACTTCATCATTTCAAACAAGAATCATTGGATGTAACTCTCATAATTTTTGTTTAAAAACACCAGTTTCAGGGACTCCAGGTGAGACACGCCACCGTAACCTGAAGTTGTTGAAAAATTTTAAATATTCTTTGAAACCTAATAAATTTTCACTAAAGTGCCAATAATTTCCGACAGAAACACTAACATAAGATAACAGAAAATGGTTGATGACTGTGAATCTTCTTTCAAATCTAATGTTTTTTTCTTAATAACCAGCGTCACTTTCTAGAGGGGCGTCTTTCAGGGAGAAATAATGAGCCCTCTTCTTTTTTGTAGCATACTTTTGCCACTATCTCTCACACTGCGCAATTTTTATAGATACTCCTGCGGCGTATGTAATATACGTGAGCATGAAGTCACTTATATATTCTATAGGGATGACTTAAAGATTTATGCTTCTGGAACACAGCATCTTAAGGATGATCTGAAGATCGTCGAGGGGTAGACACGAGGAATTGGTATGAACTTTGGATTGGACAAGTGTCCCGAAATTCATTTGAAACGAGGACGACTTTCTAGCGTTCGCGAAGACCCTGAACTCGTGTACAGAAGCGCTTTTAGACACATTTGCGCTAGAGAGTCCTATCTATACCTAGGCGTGCCAGAGAGCCGCATTCAGAATATAACATCAGTGAAGGAGGCTCTTCGAAACAGATACAAGCGTCTCCTTTCAAAGTTTTGGTCTTCCAATCTGTCGGCGTTGAGCAAGATATCTGCAACTGAAATGCTTGCCGTCCCGGTTCTTCTGTTCTCATTTTCGGTGGTTCCATAAACGAAGCACGAGCTCACGGCCTTCGATAATGCCAACATAAGATCGTGCAAATGCAGAAGAACTTGCATATCAATTCGTCCGTTCTGTGCTTATTCAACCCACGCCGTGAAGGAGGTGCGGACTTCTAAATATCTTGTGTTTTTATGACTGGATTATCTTGAGTACAGCTCACATCGAGGCAAATGGAGGAGTTCCTCTGCTGAAAATGGTCAGGAACCACGAAATGTTTGGCAAAGAAGCGTTCCTTTTCGAAGCCGCGGAGTAGGCGGCCGAGACACTTGGCCTGAATCTTAACATCAGAAGTAAGGAACGTGCTTTACTCCATCAAGATGCCTCACTTCTAAAAGCCCGAGTGAAGGAAGAAGATGTTAACAACTTTTTCCAACAGCGCCACGACAAAAAAAATGCACGGAAGCTTTCACAGAAATGTAAAAGATCAGTCCTTGTCATTCGACTTGATGTTTGCTTTTTTAAATAATCCGGACTTAATTCCGGCACGAAGGGTTCAACTTTCGGGTGTCAAGATGGTGTCATTTCCACCTTGGTATATCTTTATTACCATCTTTCTCGCTCTTATGGTGTTAACCGTCACCCAGTCCTGCCGAACGCTCCCAGAGAGATACAGCCAATTGTCGAAAACAATTCATGCAAAATTTACTAGAACTCGCAGTTACGGTTTGAAGTCTACATTGAACACTTGAGACCTGCCATTCTACTGCTTGACAAAGAGAAACGAATTATGTTCGTGATGAAATTCTTGTCTCCCAACATCACAGTCAAGGAGAAGAAAAAGGAAGAAAAATATCGTGACCTTGTACGGGAGCTGCGGGGAATTTACCGAGAATATTTAGTTGATATCTATTCAGAACTATTCCTATTCTATTCAGACTATTCAGACCGACTCCTTGACTACCATATTATTTAATGTCTACTCCTGACCAAAATTCGAGTTCTTTCTCTATCTTTCTCACCTCATATCTCTTCTTCTTCGTTTCCGCTACACATAAAATATCTAGTTTCCTTACGCGCACATTATCCCATAATTCCTTTTCCTTGAGATGATTTACACCTCTA
>JAUMHM010086664.1:0-10820 GCA_032362435.1 Melikaiella ostensackeni
GTTTGATGAGCCTCAAGTTACACTATTTGCACTCACATATGGATTACTTCCCAACGAATCTAGGAGATTTTAGTGAGCAGCAAGGGAACAGGTTCCATCAAGACATAAAGGAAATGGAAATGAGATATCAAGGTCAATGGGATGTAAATATGATGGCTGATTACAGCTGGTAATTGAAGAGAGAAAGTGATGAGAATGGAGTGAAGCGTGAAAGGAAACCGCTCGTAAGATCTTTCGAGAATAAAAAGGTTATATAGTGTAAGAAACAGTAAATGTATTAATAATTCTCGATATTCAGTGTAAGGATACAGGAATTGTAATACAGCTCTGTTTGGACAAATTCGTTTGACCATGATCCTCACCTGAAAGGGTAAAAATGACCCCAGATTCGGATGCAGCGACCCCAAAAACGCTTGAGAAGTGTGGTTTTCTCCGATTCAATGGGTTTTTTCTCTTTTTGACCTTGAAATGACTTTGATCCTGATCTTATTGGGTTGAAATCCCGGATTCGGATTCAGCGACCCCAAAAACGTCTAAGAGTAGAGCTTTCCTCCAATTCCATGGTTTTCTTAATTTTGACCTTAGGATGACCTTCATCTCGACCCGATGGAGTAAAAATTAGCCCGGATTCGGATTTAGCGACCGCAAAAACGTCTGAGAATAGAGGATTCCTCCGATCCGGCGGTTTTCTTCATTTTGACCTTCAATTTACCTTGATCCTGACCTGGTCGGGTCAAACTGACCCCGGATTTGGATTCAGCGACCCCAAAAACGTAGGGGTATGGTAGTTTAGCTCGGGATTCAGAAAAAAAATTTTTTGTGGAGCTGTGTTATGTAAGAAGAAATAATTGGTTTCATGAACTTGTTCACGTATTTTTTATAACGTTAAGCTGGCAAACATTTTAGAGCATGTTACTGCCAGCTCGACGTGCAGCCAGGAGAAACACTTTTTTGCGTAAAAAATAATGTTGTATAGCATGTTGTTGCCAACCTAACGTTAACCTAGCAAAAACACTGTCTTTTGACAAAAATAATGAAGCCCTAAATTCTTGCATTGTATCAATAATACATATTACATTTTACATTTTAGATTTCCCATCATTACAGGTAAGTATGATATGTACGTGTAAAAAACACTAAAATTAAGATTTTAAAATATCCGGTTGGACACATACAATTTTTTGAAGCTTCACGTTCAATTACCGAAGTTAAGCTTTACTTAGCTCGGCTATATTCGGACGGGAGCCGTCGCTTGTCGCCTCTATCTATATTATCTCTATGGTATTTTATCAGCAAATTGTATTGTCCTAAAATTGATTTGAAAATAATTTTCCTATGTAAATGTATTTATAAAAACGTTAATGAGAAATTATTATTATGCACTTTCATTTTTATTGCTAGAAATAATATTATGTGACCACTCAACTTAAAGGAAATCCTTCCAGATGAAAAACAGGATTTGAACCTGGATGGGTTGATGGGATTTGCAGCTTTGAAAATTTCTAGGCATATACTATATAATTAAGATGTATCTCAAGCTGAAAATTCCATGTTAAAAACGTTTTGAGTATAAAACTGTGCCAGTACACGTCATAAATAACAGGATCTGCAAGTGGTCGTTCGACTTCAATGAAAATTTGTGGAATTATAGTACTATATAAAGAAGATTTTGAGCTCTAAATTTTTTTGAAAATGTTAAAAACCACGAAAGTTGCGTCAAGTTGAATTTTGAGGATTAATTTTTTGAATTATGGGTATTTCTGTAACCTATATACATTTATAGATTTTTTATAAGAGTGTCCATTCAACTGAATCTAAAAAACACGTTTTTTGCGAATTTTCCAAAAATTTAAAAGTGAACAAACTTTTTTTCTCAAATAACTTTTATTATTGTTCACCAGCAAAAAATGTGCATACAAAAAATTTGTCACAATTTTTCAATTAATATGACATTTTTTTTCAATCTTCAAATCCAAAAACCGAACAGAAGATATTAAGATTAACCGATGTCACAATTTTTTTTACTTCTTTCGTATATCAAACGAGAATTTTTTTCCTTCAGCTCGAACGATTCGACTAGTTTGAGCATTTTCAGTCCGTTCTGTTGTGGATTGGTTGTGCATATTAACGGGTGAAATAAAATTGTGTTTCCTTTTAATTTTTTTACATTGTGTTGCCAGTGAAATTTAATAATAAAAAATTTTTCATTAGATATTATTCGTTATTTTTATAAAAAGATTGTATAAACGATTGCCAAGTGTGGACATTCAAAGTAACAAGGAATCATTTGTTCTCCTAATTGTGCTTAAAGGATGTTGCCAGTGATAGCAGTGACATGATGTGATGCCTAGAAATGTCTACAGTGACCATTTGTTTTTATATTTTTTTTATAAAGGACCCCGCACCAAATCTATAGAAAATGGCTTTTTATCAAAATATCTGAATACACAGTAAAAAGCTTGGCATATTTTGAGTTTGATATTGACTCTTTATTAAGACGCAGCATTTTTTAGACAAAAGGACATAAATTGAGTTGTTAAAACAAATCAAAATTACATGAAGTTGCCCCGGCAACGGCTGAAGCAGAACCTGAAAGAATGAGACGCAACAAAGTAAGCCTAGATTTTTTCTATATATATATATATATATATATATACATATACATTTTTTTGGAAGTTCAAAACTGAAGATCAATAATTCAAAATAAAGTTGATAAAAAAACCACTGAAACAACTTTTGTGCCCATGAACTATAAAGATTCACGATTTTCAGTATACAGGATGTTTAGGGGATATTTAAACATCCCCTAAACATTCTAGTAAGGAAATCGACATTTCCTAACAACCAAAATCGCGGAAAAATTTTTTAATATACCAATGGTGCCGGAAATCAATTGACGATAAACGTGAGAAAAATTTCCTAGCAGGAAAAGTAGTTTAATTTATTCGAAGGGTTGTTTTAACATCCCATAAAGATTGAAGCAAGGAAATCGATTCTAGGAAATGTCGATTTTCATGTTTGAATCTTTAAGGGATGTTAAAACAACCCTTAAGATAAACTCCACGACTTTTTCCACTAGGATATGTTTCTCTCGTTTATTATGAATTATTTTCCTATCCTAATAGTATAATAAAAAAATCACCCCTGATTTTGATTTTTAGAAAATGTCGATTCCCTTGCTTGAACATTTAAGGGATGCTAGAACAACCCTTAAAATGATTCAACGAATTTTCTTGCTAAGAGATGTTTTTTATTTTCATTATGAATTAATTTCCGAACGTAATATTATAATCAGAAAATCACCCGTGATTTTGGTTGTTAGGAAATGTCTATTTGCTTGCTTGGATTCTTAAGGAATATTAAAACAACCCATCAACATGAATTTTGTGACTTTTCCTAGTAAGATATGTTTCCCTTGTTTATTGTGATTCAATTTCCGATCACAATCGTATGATTAAAAAATCTCCCACGATTTTGCTTTTTAAAAAACATCGATTTCCTTGCCTGAATCTGTAAGGGGTGTTAAAACAACCCTTAAAACGATTTCAGCGACTTCGTCTACTGGGACTATTTCTCACGTTCACTGTAAATTGACTTCAGAAACTATTGGTATAATAAAAAATTCTCCCGTGATTTTGGTTGTCAGGAAATGTCAATGTTCTTGCTTGAATATTCGGGGGATGTTCAAACAACCACTAAACATCCTGTATACAGCAAATTGTGAATCTGTCGAGTTCATGAGTACAAAACTTTTGTTTCAGTGGGCCCAACCTACAAAAAAGCCGAAACGTCCGGCCAAATATTACAAAAGAGTTTGAGAAGAATAACATTTCAGCAATAGACGATTTTTTCCATTAAAATGAATGCAAAAATTGGGAGTTAGGTTATTTTTTGAAAAAAATGGTCCTTTTTTAATAATTACATTTCGATTCTTTGATCTGCAGATTCGAAATTACAAAAAAAAATTAATTAGACATATCAACACAAATTGATTTTCTGTACTTTTGTGCCGTGTCCTTCAACAAATAGTATCGAATAATATATTTCCAACATTAAACATTACAGGCAATATAGTTTAAAGGCAGTTGAGAGAAAATATTGTTTTGTGTTGACTTTAAAGTTCCACACTAGGAATTCATTCGAATAAATTGTTTATAAAATTAACAAATATCTTCAGGAGACATATTTTCATGATCTAGTATCATTTTGTCGATGAAAGCAAGTAATTTCAATTCCGAAATATCCTTTAAAAATTAACAATCCATGATGTTTAGTGTTTTTAAGTAGAATTTGTCTATAATAAGTATATTATAGCTTCAAATTGTTCTTATACATTACTGTAATTTCACCAAGTTTCATTGAAATCGTATGACCGCTTGCAGATCCTGATATTTTAAGCATCTACTTGAATTAAATTTCGACATGTTGTAATGTACTTTTCAGAAACTGTTAAGTGTATGAATTGTATGTTATGTAACACTGTACAATAAAATATGACCTATATGCCCATGAAATGAGAGGGGACATTTTCGACATATCGGTCTATAAAGGAATTTAGCAAAATTTTATGGCAGATGCATGATTTCGGTGTTTTTTTCAACGCCGAATCCAAGGCGTTGAAAAAAAAGTTTTTTTCAGTAAAAGCATTATACTGAGCTGAACATTAACTGTTTCTTATTCAAATAGAGGTCATTTTCTTCGTAACAAAGAAAAAATCTGAAACCATTTATAATTCCAGCATTTACTATTCGCAAGATACACGACGTAGAAGGCATCTCTTTCTCTTGCATTGATAACTCGACTATTCATGCTTATTCAAGATGAATAATTGTACTCGAATCCTGTTAAATTTATTCGGATTTCTTTAAAAGTGAATTATTTTTAAAATCGTTGATTTCTTTGGATTCGTCAAACTTATACCTTCCAAATCATGGACATATAGGTCGTATTTTGTTGTACAGATACAAATAATAGGTAATGTTTGTAAAATGCTTCTGAACTTTTGAGCTTTTGAATGTTAGGTGCCTTAAGGAAAATTCAGCAAAAGTAACAATGGCGGGTAAAACCACGAACCGAGACGGTCTGGTAGGTCAGTCCACTTACGGTATAATAGGACCTCAATAAAAGAATGTGTCCAATGAATTAGTTAAGAGAGCGATCATAAAACCTTCTCGAAATCTGTCCGATTGGCATCAAGCTCGTTCAAACAATGAATGCAATAAATGTAATGCAATTGAAACTATTTTTAATCCTGGCTGGAGGATAAGTACAGGGTCTGCTCTGCAGGAGGTCTCCGCCTCTCTTCACAGGTAGTATCCGGAGTGAAAATAGTCAAATTAGACGAATAGTTGGAGCTGAGGGGAAAAAACCAAAATGCCTATTATTTAGTTCACTGAATTGAATGATGTTATTCTCTAATAAAAGAAATTAATACCCACATAAGTTCAAGAATACAATTTTGGCAAAATAAAAAGGAAATCGAAGAAAATCAATCTGTGTATTCGACAGCGATATGTTTATATGCTCTTTATTATTATTTCATCAAAGGATTACATTATTCAATTCAATAAATTGAATAATGGCCATTTTGGACCCTTCCTGCACATTTTTGTTTCCTAACGTAGACTTACTAGCGTATTCGAAGTCTTTATTAGATTTTTTTTTTATTTCATACCTTTCAGTTCATACATTGACATTCATACACAACGCAGTTGATGCATTTTTTCAATTTTCTATTCGTAAGCATAATTGTAACAAAACTTTAAAATTACGCTAAAAATAATCTGACTAAAAATGGTGTTTTCATGATCATATTAGTAACCAGTATATGGAAGTACATCGCCAAGTTATCTTGTGGCTAACTATGAATGGATGTTTTTTTTTTAAGACAGGAAATGGGGTCGAATATAATTGAAAGTTTGATTTTGCCAAGTTGACGTATGAAAAACTACGAATGGGTAAATGAATCTGAAGAAAATTGATGGAATCCAACGAAATAAAATAACAATCTGGAGAAAATTGGATGGGAATAAATATGTAGGATGAAATCTTTCGAGTTCAATATGAATAAACTATAAAATTTAGACGTTTTGTTATCAATGCGTAAGTGATAAAATTATAAGAAAATGTGAGTTCTCAGAATGAAGAATATAACGCTATTATTTATTATGCCAAAACGTGATTTTAACATAATTTTACAATTTATATTTTTCGAGTATTATGTTCTTGAATGATAAAGAAGATTTTCGGAACTTCTTAATGAACCTATAAAAAAAGAGAAAATAATGGCAGTTCGAATTTGTTTACAATTCGAAAGAATAGCAGTTTTTCTCAATATTCTGCGTGTAAGGAAAGTGATCAATTCTTTCACGAGTGGAATAAGTACAGTTCTTTTTCCATTAGTGGAAATAGAATATTTCCTACTCTTTTGTTCCCACGAATTGGAAAAAACTCTTCTTCTCAAGCAAGAAAAAAATCAGTCACTTTTATCACGCAAAATAGAAAAAAAACTGACTTTGTTTCAAGTATCATATGAAAATTCATCATCATCGGGAAACATGGAAATTGCTTATTTCAACAATTGATTTTCAGATTTTCTCTGGAATACATGAACAACTTTTGGTGGAGTATTCAACTCAAGCTGCCGATATTTATTACGGACTTTCTCCTAAAGAGACACGCAAACTTGCGTATCAGTATGTGCTGCCGGTTGATATAAAGATACCCCAATCATGGATCGGTCAGAAAATGGAAGGAGCAGGTTGGTCAACGTCATGTGATAAGAGGGGAATATTTCTTTCCGTTCTGAAAATAACAGATAAAACGCACATTTTTTTTAATAAACACTATTTCTATAAAGTTAATAATTTCCTAGAAAAATGGACTGTTATTGGAGGAAGTTTCGCGGTGTGATAATAAATTATCATTTTTCTTGAATCAAATACATGTTAGAGACAAAATTTTTGCACAAATATATAGTTGCCGCTCCGACACACAAAGTTCCTGCGAAATCATGATAAAATTGTTTAAATTCAAGCAACAAGGCATGAATAATTAATTATGGGTTTTCAAATACGAATGACTTTGCAACAAAAAGTTATAAATGTTTCAAATTTGGCATGCTAATTCTCTAAAGTACCACTAAAACAATGGTATAAATAAAATATTGTTGATACGAAAATATTAGCCTACAGAAGCCTTCAAAGTCCAATTATCTGTCTACAGTCCTGTATGCAGTGGGAAGTTGGGACGCAGCTTAAACAATTTTGGGGATTATTTGAAATTCTGTCATTGAATTTAATTTTCTTAATTTTTATTCGTTTGATAATTAGCAGCCTTTCTATTTTTGTAAGAGCTTGACAATAGGACTATAAGTGATATCGTAAACCTAGAAGCTTGCTAACCATCGGCCAGGTCGGAAACCAGTGGCGTAGAATCATAGTAGATACTGAGCAAGGGTTGGAGGCCCACTCAGCCACAATATTATACACTAAAGTATTTTGCCAGGAAAACTTATTCAATTTCGAAAAAAATTTGTGTTTGGTATTGCGTTCTTGTAAATGATGCAAAAAATCGCAGAAGGGCTCAAAGTATTTTTGACAGAACTTTTTTAGACTTGCAAACTCTCATAACACTTTTTGGTATCTGTCGTTGTTTGCGAGAAAAATTAGAAAATTCGATTTTATGAAAAAAAAATTCTCCTGACCACAATAGTTGTTAAGCCCGCACAAAACTCACAAGATATCTTTCTCATTAACCTTTACCTAATAGTGTATTATGAAAAATTTGTATCACAGCTGTTATTTTCAGAACTAAAAAAAATATTTCTGTTTTAGATGATATTTTTGAAGATATTGTTCACAGCATTTTTTTCCACTTTTTTGCCTACTAGGTGCTTTCGTGCAATTAATATTTGTCGGAGGGCAAATACATTTGGACCGTTTTCATTCACCCTTCACTGATCTAAAGAAAAGCGAAAAAGAACTGAAATACGTTTAATGGGAAAGCGTTAATCGGAATTAATTAAAAAGTCAATTAATTGCGAATATCTCGAGAATGCATAATCTGATGAAGACGTACCACGCAGATTCGGAATCAGAAGATCATTCTGCATAAGAATCATTGAAAATATTGCGGCGACATCTCCGATCCGACAGGACTGGGTATGTCGTCTGGACTATAAGCTGAATGAGAAAAATTTGTTATTTTTCACATTTTTATTGAGTTAGAAGACAGGAAATTCCGGTCTTCAATTTTCTTCCTGATTTGGAAGAGGGATTTTTTTGTAATGTTTCAAATTCAGAAAAGTTTCACTTTGACTGATTTAATTTGTAGTTTAGTTTTGATTACGTCAAATTGAAAAATTCTCAGCTCTAAAAGTTCAAATTCATTAATTAAATGACCGGAAAGTTTTCTGTTGCATCTGAGAGGCCACTCTGCTAGTGATTTGAAAAGCTTTCACAGACTCTCAACATATTTTAAAAACTTCAAGGAATGTAAAAGAATTTTGAAGGATTTCCAAAGATTTCGAGGATATAAAAGAAATTTTCACAAGATTTAAGAGATTATATAGGACCTCCAAGTATTTCAGGGGATTTGACATATTTCATGGGATTTTTAAAGAACTTTAGGAAATAAATTTGATTAACTTCATTTGCATGAGATTTCGGATGATTTCTACAGATTTTACTATAAACTACTTGAAAGATTTCGAATGAATGCGAAAGGGGTTGGAAGCTTCCAAGGCGTTTTGAGAGATATCGACTGATTTAAAAGATTTTAATGGGTTTAAAAATATTTTCAAAGATATGAAGGAAATTTCCAGATTTTTGCTGTGTAAATTTTTTGTGAGCAGAATCTCTATTTTCACGGATAGTACTTCTAGATTGTATTATGGGTGATCTAAATTTAATCGCTCCTCAGTCGTTTCTCTTCTTTTTACTTTTAGTCCTTAAATATTTTTTTATTATTCATTTTAATGCTGACTGTCCTATAATCATCTTCTATACAATGATTTCTTATGAGGATTTGCCCATAATTTACGGATTCTTACGCAATCCCATTCAATCTTGCAATTTTGCAATTTAGTGTACACCTAAAATCCGAGTAATTAACCCCCCGGTCAAATTATTGAAATACAAATTTTTCTGACCGACTTGACTAAGGCTGCTACCGAAGTTTCGATACCCGTAGAATCGGATTTTTTCATCGCTTTAGAATTGTTAACTTTTAAAAAGATAAATTTTCAATTTCATAATATTAGAGATTCTTCATTTCATACTGTGTAATACACTCAAGTGAAAATGACTAAAATTATATGACTTAAGCAAAAGTTGTTCACTTTTGACAGAGTCCTTTTTGAAAGTGTAGAATTTTAAACGTTTCAAATGTGCAAACTATCCACTTCCGAAAGCATCTAACTGAATTTATTTGAATTTGAAGCTTCTTTATTCAAAATTAATGTTGAGTATTATAGTCCTCAGCCTGATTTGTCAGATTTTCAAAAAAAGTTATCAAAAATACTCTTTTGAGACTTTATTGATTCATGCGTTTCATGAAATTCTGCGTCGAATGATATATACGTACATACCTGTAGTCCATAAGACTAGCTTTAGCACTATACTTGACCAGTTAGTCTTACGGAAAACTCCGTAATACTAGACAGTGCCTATTAAATAACTGAGTGAAAAAAGATTTGTACTTTCATCAGACAATTAAATCACTTATTATAAATATCAATCGTGGAATACTCATTCAAATTCCCGAATTATGTCCGACTCTACGGTATTTATGTGAAAAATTTTTAAAAAATGAAAGGACTCAATGATTGTAAATATATAATATGTACTATTTAATTTTTAAAAAATCTGATTTCAAACTGCCAAGAGTCAGACTTTTAATTGTGATAATGCACAAGTTGCCCAAGTTCTTTTTGAGCAATTACATCATTTATGGAAAATCAAATTCTGTAAAACGTTTTTCAGAAACTTTGAGCCAAGACAATACTTCCTTCTCCCTACAATTTTTCTGTAAAACTAATCGTTTTCAAGTCATAGCGTTAGAAACAATTAAATTTGCACTAAAATTCACATATTTGTTGGTAGGAATCTCAGCACCTATTGAATCGAGAAATTTCGAAACAAATGCCAATTATTATCTTTCAAGACATATACTACGCACAGGCGAAAAAAATTTCCGATCAAACTGAAACTTGGGTTTATAGAAAAGTATAAACAACAAAAGTGTGCGCCAAATTTTTAGTTAGATAGGAGAATTTCTTTTCTCTGTATGGAGTACGTATCTTGAGAAGCAATTTGCATTTATAGTATTTCGAAATTTCCTGGTACGATAGGTGCTGAGATATTTACCTGCAAATATGTAAGTCTTAGTGAAAATTTAATTGTTTGTGATGCTATAACGCTAACACGCTTTCCCACAGTTGTAAAGCGGTAAAGTAGCTGTAATCGCTTGCTTACCTGGAATCCAGGATGTGCCTGTGATACTATCAGACAATTTTCTTCGCCTCTTCGCCTTGTTGACACAATACAGCAGTTTTGAATTTTTCGGCTACATATTTTGTCTCCTATATCAACCTATTTTTGTGCGAACCACTTTTTGCAAACCAGAACACCCAAAAAAAAACATTTTCAATGTAAAATAGGGGAGGTGAGGGCTTTCGTCTGAACAACATACAAAAAAAAAACAAATCTTTCGCATACGCTCTGTAAGGGATGAACTCCATTTAAGTGATTTATGTGTTGTAGGTTATAAGTGTGAAGATGTTTTTTATAGGTTTCTTACATTGAAATTACAACAGGATC